>JACDJE010000018.1:4984155-5233763 GCA_016647715.1 Pavo muticus | reverse complement strand
ATGACTATCACCCTCCTTTCTTTACTGGAGGAGGCAGTCTTTAAGTGTGGAGCTGGATGCCTCTCCTTGGGAACGCTTGGAGGTAGTTCTCCCACCTCATCCTCAGTCACCGCACCCTCCAGTTTCAGGGCTTCAAACCTATTACATAGAGGCAGCTGGGGAACCGAGGTAGGTCGGGATGGGGGTTGCCCGCATCGCCGAGCTGGGACCTGCTGCCATTCTACCTCTGTCCTCAAGTTAGCTCTCTCAGTTTGACTGCGGCAAGGGAGAGGGTCCACTACAGTTTGGGGGGTGCAATCTCTGTGTCCTTCTCTCAGATGTATCCACTTGACTATGCTTGGTAAATGAAAGCATAACAGACCCCTAGATACAGAGGTATTTATAATCCATAAATTTTAGCTGACGGAGCAGCTTATGAACAAATAGATGAGAGTCCAGCGCTTAACACAAGCGGCATTTACGAACATTAATATTCCCACTGAATTCAGTATGAAAGCTTGGATTGATAACTACTACTTAGACTGAGTAAAAGTTGTAGTACAGAGTCCTCTGTTGGAAGACTGAAATATTGAGAGATATAAGCAATTAATCAGTAGGTATAAAAGCCCCAAAATTTTATAGTCAGGTTATGTTTCCATAGGCTTCTTTAAGCAGTTCCAGATCTGTCATTTACATCTGCCCCAGAAATTCCTGCCCCAGTTACTCCTAATAATAAAGCTAGTTGTGCAGTAGTGTGCCCCTGTAGCCAACAGTATCCTGGGCCACATCGAAAGAGGGGTGGCCAGTAAGGCAAAGGAGGTGACTGTATCCCTCTATTCTGCCATCAGTGAGGCCACATCTGGAGTACTGTGTCCAGGCCTGGGGCTTTCAGCCAAGAAAGATGTCGAGCTGTTGAAGAGGGTAAAGAGAAGGGCCATGAAGTAGATCAGAGGGTTGGAGTAGCTCTCCTATGAAGAAAGGCTGAGGGAGCTGGGCTTGTTCACACTGGAGAAGGCTCCAGGGAGATCTCACTGTGGCTTTTCAGCACCTAAAGGGAACTACAAACAAGATGGAGACTGACTTTTTACATGGTCTAATAGCGATTTTTGAAGATTAATTCATCAAATATATCAGTGAAATTTGATGTGGTTGCCCTTTGAAAACTTCAAATATTTGAACAAAGTAATTAAATATCCATGGTGTATCATCTTTAAAAAGTGAGATTTTTTTAAAAAAATAAAAACGTTAAACTTAATTTTGACTTGACAGAAAAATTATCCTGCTTAGTCATAGAATCGTGGAATGGTCTTTAAAGATCACCTAGTCCAGCTCCTCTGCAATGAACAGGAACATCTGCAGCTAGATCAGTTTGCTCAGAGAATGATCCAGCCTGACCTTCAGTGTCTCCGAAGGCAGGGCTTCCATCACCTCTCTGGGCAGCCTCTGCCAGTGCCTCACTACCCTTATCATAAAAAAACTTCTTTCCTATGTCCAATTTAAATCTCTCCTCTTTTAGTATGAAACCATTTCCCCTTGTCCTACCACAACAGACCCTGCTAAAGAGTCTGTCTCCTTCTGTCTTATACTCCCTCTGTAGTTACAAAAGGCCACAATCAAGTCTCCCAAGAGTCTTCTCTAGGCTTAAGAGCCCCAGCTCCCAGCCTGTCCTCAGTGGGAGGTGTTCCACCCCTTGGATCATTTTTGTAACCCTCCTTTGGATGCACTCCAACAGGTCCATGTCTTTCCTGTAATGAGGATTCCACACCTTGACATAGCACTATGGGTGGGACCTCAACAGCACAGAGCAGACTGGCAGGATAACCTCCCTTGACCTGCTGATCATGCATCTTTTGATGCAGCCCAGGATATGGTTGGCTTTCTGGGCCACAAAGGTATATCACTGCCTCATGTCCTGCTTACCATCCACAAATACCCTCAAGTCCTTTACAGTAAGGCTGTGCTCAATCCTTTATTTCCCCAGCTTGTATTGATAGCAGTGGTTGCCTCGACCCAGGTGCAAGACCTTTGCACTTGGCTTTGGTGAAACTCATGAGGTTCTCCTGGGTCCATTGTTTGAGCCTGTCTAGGTCTCTCTGGAGACCTGTCCCTCATCTGCATCTACTGAACCACTCAGCTTGATGTCATCTGCAAACTGAAGGTGCATTTGATTCCACTGTCTATGTTGCCTATAAAGATGTTGAATAACGCCTGCTCCAGCACTGACCTCTGAGGAACAACATTTGTCACTGGTCTCCATTTGAATATTGAGACACTGACCACAACTCTCAGTGCAATCATCCAGCCAGTTCTTTATCCAGTGAATGGTCTGTCCATCAAATTTATTTTTCTCTAATTTAACAATCAGGATGTCATGTGGGAGAGTGTCAAACGCTTTGCACAAGTCCAAGTAGATGATGTCAGTTGCTCTTCCTTTATCCAGTGATTTTGTGACTCCATCATAAAAGGCCACCAGTGATATAAAAATTCCGTGATTTAGCGTAGATCCACATCTTTATTTTACATGACAGAGTTTCGCATTCACAATGTGCAAAAAGTTTTAAGTTACATTGTAAATGTTAAAGTGTTCAAAATACAATTGGACAAAATTCAAGAAAAGAATTATGCAATAAAAAAGCAGCCCTTCATTTGAATGCTAATCTATTAAAAGTCAAAAGACAGCTTGCTTCAGAATTGTAATCGGCAAGTAGACAAAATACAACCATGATCCTGTTGTCTCTTATTATTGGATCATTCAGTAAAGAGATATTAATGTAAAATGTAAGTCTGGAGTGAAGCCTAACAATAAATATAAAAATGCATACATTATGAAGAGACTATTAGGAAAATAAGAAGAATTCAAAATTTTATAACTATGCATTGATGCTAGGATTGGATAGTATACAAATGGGATTTTGATGCAAACTAAAGGTTGTTACTGAATCTTTTTAGAAAGTCACAAGAATATAATAGTACCAGCATTATAGGGTGAAATCTTTTAATGCTGATTACCCATTTGCCACTCCTGTTTGCAACATTGCCTAGGACTTTCCAGTAACTAATCTCACCTTCAAACTGAAAATCCAATTACTGTGAGAGAGGCTTTTCTCCCACCATTTCTTTAACAAAATAAATATCAGCAACCCTATTTCCCACCCAGGTGACTTTTATTAGACTCACAGATCTGAATTGGTACAAAACATTCTTGTATATTAAAGATACAGAATGATTTTATATGAATTAATAAATAAAGTATATACTTCCTTCTCCTTTAGATTATTTTCTTCTACCTTCAGGCAAGAGAGTAGATGTGTNTATTCTTATTTTCCATCAATTTCAGTATGCAAATATGCCATGTTGCAAAGACCACGGATATTATACAATTTAGGAATTAAAGATTTTGCTTTTAACATTTATAGGAAAAATAAAACAAACAAAATGAACCAACCAACCAACCCTCTCTCCTCCTTCCCATGTATCTGTTGATTACTAATAAATGGAAATGTGCAATATTCTGTCTTTTTATTTAAGTTACATTAACACAGCTATGATTTTTCTGCTAGTATTACAGTTATTGGGGTTAGGATTTGTTTGTTTGTTTGTTTGTTTTTATAATTATTATTAACTTTACATTTTTTCCTTTCTTTATTTTTTTCTTCTTTTTTAAATTTTTTTCTTCCATTATGGTTTTCTGAGTTTAAAACACATTCTTGTTTGGTTATGATTATTACTTTATTTTTTGACACCAGCAAAAATTTTACAAAACAACATAATAGAGGAAGATTAATTAATTTCTGACTGTAACTACTATTATTGTTTGGAAAGCTTATTCAGCAGCTCCTGTGCATGTTGCCAATGAAAGTACTTACTGGAATAATCACTCTGAGATGGGTCTTCTCACATCAGAGGGCACTCACAGTGAGGGAGTCTTAGGTTCAGTTTTCATTGTTTTTTGCTGAAACAATTTGTTTATGAAGACCTGGATTACTTCTATAAAACTCCATTCTGTTTGAGACAAAGTTTTTACCCTTTGCTTATATATGATTTAACAGCAGCATGCTACATGGAAGTGATGTCAAACACTCAGACCCCTTATCAGTAGAAAAAAAAATCTTACTGTCTGCTGCAGTTTAGAATACATTGAATTACATTCATTTCAATTCAATTTTCATTTCAATATTCATTTCACTACATTAACTGTACAGCACAGCACAGTCATAGTAGACAGTCACATATGGTGAAATGCATAAGTACCTTCTAAAATATAGTAATAGATCATAAAGCTGACTTTTTATGGACCTCAAAAGGCATATACATAGAGTGAAAAAGTCAATTTATTAATAAAGGATCTACCATGATCAGAGTAGGAAGCCATTGGCAGACAATGCTAAGGTCAAAATCTTTAGTAATTTTATGTAAAATACTCCACTAAAAGGCCAGCTGCAGCCTAGAAGTAGATATAATTAAACCAACAATGAAAGAAGATTTCAGCCTTGAAAAAAATCAAGAATAGGGTACAGAATAATTACCTAAGTTTTAAGTTTTCATATTATAAATCTGATATTCTTAATGTAATACAAAGAATAGGCTGGTAAAATCTGAGCAACAATAGCAATTATTCTGAGAATTCTTAGAGCAGAGATGAAAAGGGAAATTGTAGTGCTACCTTTTAAAAAACGTGGAAAAGAAGGAAGCAGGGAATTATGCGTTTGTTTGTCATATTTATTTTTATTTCCCTGGTGACTGCAAACTTTGATCATCTTGATGTAAAAGCGAGTTATTACCAAACAAAGACTTGTCAAGAACAAACCTAAACAACCTGATTTATTTATACAATAGGCTAGTAGGCCTTCTACACAAAATGGAAGTACTAGAGTCATTTATCTTGACTTTTAAAATCTTTTGATATTGTGTCCATATACTATAATACAAAAAATCTGATAAAAAATGTTTGAACGAAGCAGCTTAAGGTGGATTTCTAGCAAACGTAGCAAGGAAATTGTGTCTGTGTAGAAGTTCTTAATGTTTCACTGCCAAAATGATAGAGGTATTTAAGGATCAGTAAGTACAAGGCACTAAGATGTCCTGCTTAGGAATGAGTTGGATTCCTCTCACATGGTCTTCAAGAATGGATTGAAATGTACATAACTTTCATGCAATTTATATATAATATACAAGTAATAGAATGCCTTGCTGTATGCAAGTGAATAGACTGAATAATGTCCTAATATTCCTGACCAACCAACAATTCTTGCTATTTTTTTACTTCCAAGTTTTGTCAGTTCAGTTATGTTGTTTTGTTTAGTGGGATTCATTGTAGTTAAGTACAGAATTACACAGCTAGCTAGAGTTTTTTCAAATACATCCAATTCCTTGTTAAAAACATTGTAGATCTATGACTCTATACTTTCAGGCAAATCCTATTTCAAAAGTTATTTAGTTATAAGAACAGTTCATTATTCAGAAATTAAGAAGCAGTACTCCATTATTTCTGCTAACATTATTATTTATAGAAATCAGAAAGATGGGTTTTCTTACAAAGACTTTGAAGATTTAATGCTGGAATTCAATGTGCAGAGTTTTTAGGATCACATTTATGTTTTATGGTGTTTATTAAGTTAAAAAATTAGATTTAAGTCTTATTCTAGGGAAGGTTCAAATGGAGCTCTGTGCCTCTAACTGCACCATATGGTCTAAATGCTGACCATTTTATAAATATGCCTGAGACAGCTCTGAATTAGGTCATGGCTAGAACAGCCAAATCAGTCATATTTGTGTCAAAAGGACCTGCTTGTCCTTCCCGTGCTACAAAGAAATAGTTCAAATCATAAATCATGTATGTCTGCATGGATGTCTAATTTGTGAATCATGTTTTTGCTGTTGAAATTTCATACATTGAACAGAGTCAAAATGCTTCATCAATATCAAGTTATGCTTTACACAGAGTAATAATCTCCTACTTAGAGAAGTATATTATGTAGACATAGTATTAAATCCACAATTAATAGGTCCTTAAGGTTTGTTTTTTTTAAGATCCTTCAGTTAAAGCTGGATTAAAATTCTGATATTCTGCAGTTCAGTGACTAAATTCATTCTCTGCATTCATTGTTATTACTTCTCAGTGTATAGTTGAGTTTACTGTAATCCAGAATAGTCATATATTACATTATCTATATGTAATAGATATTAGCAATGCAAAAGATGTTAATTTATTTCCAGAGCCTCTTAATGTTTTGATTGTGTCTCTGTTATTTGTATTGCTGATGGGCCATGGGACCCTCAGAGCCCTGAGCTGGAGGATAGGGGATATAGTATTGATAAACTCCCAGACAAACACAAAGATCTTCAGGATTTGTTGCTCCAGCTGGCTGCATTTAGTCTATGGGGACCACTGGAATTTATCCCAGGATACTCAAAGAGCTGGCTGATATTACCATAAGACTTCTCTCAATTATTTGGGAATCTGAAGAGATCCCTAGTTGACTGGAAGGTGATAAATATCCCAGATTTCAAGAAGGATAAAAAAGACCCTGGTAATTGAAGGCCTGTCAGTCTCACTTCAGTGCCTGGTAAAATTGTAGGGAAGATTATTCTAGGTGTTATTGAAAAACAGTTGAAACAATGTAGTTATTGGTCACAGACAAAACAGATCCGTGGGGAAAGCCCTGCTTAACTAACTACATTTCCTTTTACAACAAGGTTATCCAGATAAATGAACAAATGAGAACAGCTGAAGTAATGAATTCAGATTTCAGCAAAGCTTTTGATACCATCTCTCACAGTATCCTTCTGGAAAAAAAGATTTTTCCAGCTAGACAAATATATGATATCTTATGTGTGAACAGCTGCTTGATAGGTCAGGCTCCAAGAGTTATAGTAAATGGAGTTACATCAGGCTGACAGCCAGTCGCTACTAGAATTTTGCAGGGCTTAATTTTAGGAACAGTTCTCTTTAATGTTTTCATGAATTATGTGGATGCAGGACTCAGATGTAAAATAAGTAGATTTGCAATTAAGGCCTTGCAGAGAGATCTTGACTAATTAGAGGGTTTGGAGATCAGTAACTTCATGAAAAGGTAATGACAGCAAGTGCTAGATTCTGTGCCTAGGATGGTATCTTAATCCTGTATACTCCTACAGACTGGGGTGACGCTGATCTCTTCTTCCTGATGATCAGCAACAGGACCTGAGTTTCCTGCAGAATGAAGGACACAGCATGCAGTTGTGCCAGGGGAGGGTCTGGCTGGGTATTAGGAAAAGGTTCTTCACTGAGAGGGTTATTGGGCACTGAAACAGAATCCATAGTGAAGTGGTCACAGCACCAAGTCTGCTGGAGTTCAAGAAGTGTTTGGACAATGCTCTCTCTTAATAATGGTTTGAATTTTTGGAGTTGCATTCTGTGATTCCTGTGGGCTCCTTACAACTTGGGGTATTCTATGATTTTGTTCTATGATTTTATGATTCATTTACATCAATTTTTATTTGTAACAAATAAAGCCTTCATTAGCTTGGAAAGATGATTTGTAAGATTCCTTTTTTTTTNTTTGCTTTTTTTTCCTCTCTGTCTTATTAAACTGTCTTTATCTCAACACGAGTTCTTGCACTTTTCAATTTTCTCCCACACACACAAAAAAAAAACCTAAAGGGAAAGGAGGAATGGAGTGAACTTCTCTGTGGTATTTAGGTATCTGATGAGTTAAACCACGGCACATTTGGATGATAGCTGTTCAAAGACCTAAAAAACTCTATGTTCGTTATGTTTTACTTTCATGAAATATAAAATTAAAAAGAGATCTGAGAAGTCAATTTTCTTTTCAGGATTAATAGCATTCATTTGTAACTTTGATGAGCCACTTTCCACTCCAGAGGGTACTGCAGAGAACAACTTTCTAGTGTTTCTTTCTGCAATAGGTAGAAAAGAGAGAGAAGAACGACAATAAAATCAGAAAGACTGAATAACTGTATATCTCCCTTCTTATTAAATGACCACATGACTCTTACAAAATAGAAAGGAGAACAGTTACAAAACTGTAATTTTTTATAGTATACACCAATGTAAAAGCAAGGAAAAAAAATGATTAATATTATACTGGCATCTGGGTTCTTCCATAGTTCTTAATCTGGTATGATAATTCCAGAAGACTGTGTTTCATTAGTTTGTTATACTGTTGACAGTGTACGAAAGTGTAGAAAGTCACTGGATCAGCTCCCTGGCAATCTTGGCATGAGTCATTCCAATGAGAAATAGACTGCAATACACTAATGAATAAAAGTTTTGAATTTAAAAAATATATATTTTTTAAAGTATTTGCTGTGTATTCTAGTGCAGCCATGTTTTGTTGTATTCTTTGCCATTTTTTTACTTCAGCCAAATGAGATTATTTTTATTCTGAACAGTTTTTATTTGTACATTTTTGCCTGCACTTTTTAAGACTCATTGTATTTTTTCCTCCAAATTGTCTTTAAACCTTCTTTTCCCTTTTTTTGCTTTCTCAGAATTTCAAAGACTTAATGTTTGTTCATTAGAAACTTCCTGTGAATGTGATTTGTTATTGCAAAGATTTGATTACCTTTCAGTCAATTTTCATGTCTTAAATTGTTCATATCTAAACCTCAATGCTTTACATTAATCTTCATTTCTATAACAATTACTGTTTTTTAGCTTATTGTCTTTGACACAGAAATGTTTTGTAATTCAAAAAGAAGACTGTCCGCATTTTCCAGCTGAGTTATAACTCAGCTATTTACAACATTATTCCTTTTCTCATTCTTCACTGCAGTGGGATAACTTTCCTGGGGAACTATTTGACCTCTACATATTTTTTACACCATTTTTTGATGCATAGTTGTCCAATTATTAAGGTGCTATTAGTGTTCGCTAGGACTGAAAATAATTGGACAACTATTCATCAAAAAATGGTGTAAAAAATGTGACTGTAATGACAAATCTGTAAGCATCTTTATGAATGTGAGAGCAGTTGTGCAGTCTTCTCAAAGTAGACTTGTGCTGGTGCATGCTAGTCTTTGAATTAAAAAGCAATAATACATGGAAATGTAAAGCAGGCAACAATATGTCCTAACCAAATAAACTCATCCTAAAACCTCTAGAGTTCCCAACTGCGTATAATTTCCATCTCAGACTTTCTGAATTCAAAGAACATTTTGTCAGTCATGCCATAAAAGATTGCATCAGCAGTCTTCTTGGATTAGCATATTGGCATTGCAGGTCACTTTCTAAAGGTAACAGTGAAATCTACTAGCCTGAAGTGTAATTAAACAGCATGCAAAAGAGAATCCTCGTTCACTCATTCTTCCACTTTTTATTCTGAAGGGATGTTTTACATATAATATATCCCTTAGCAATTTTGAGCAACTCTCAGATATTGTACTTTTCTGTTCTGTGGTCTGAGCATGATCTCCATTGTACTGATATGCCTAAAACAGATTTAGAGCCTGTTCAGGTTTGCTTGTAGTTTAGTCACAACAACTGAATAAGGATCTTACTCCAATTCCAAGGACAGTGAACTAAGACCAAGTGAACACTTTCATATCCAGTGAAAATCTACACCTGTAATATAATCTGAGAATTAATCAGGAGACATACCTACACACACCTTTCAAGTAGCACACAGCCTACAAATGTGCACATGATATCTTGTCAAAAACAAAAGTCTTCATCCTGATCAGAATTCAGTAATTTATTTAAATTATTTAATAAATTTATCCTACTTTCTTTGTTCAATAGCAGGAAGTCCAGTATGATTTTTTCAAGTCAGTCTGAAAAGCAGTGTTTATATTTTTTTACCTTCATAGAATTATCACAAACAGATTTTATAAATTTGATACTCAGGTTCTGTGGATTAGGTATAATTAATTATAAAGGGAACATGGCATTATAGCTGTACCTTGATTTGAATATTTCTGTTATGGATACTGGAATGCACAGGCTTTTGAATTAACCATATATTTGTTCTTAAGTTTTAAAGAATAAGAACTGTATTTCCATCTCTGGGTCAACTGGAACGGTAGCCCAGATGGTTTAATATGCTTAATTAATTTAGAAAAGGATGCAGATGGACAGAGCTTCAGAGAAAAAGAAACCCCTGTCTTCTGACAATGAGAGAGGAACATAAAATCTGGATTGTTCACCTTTTCGACCAGAGCCATTCTAATTTTCCAAAGAACTATTATTTTTAACAAACTCAGATTTGTCAGTGCAGGCAGTATAAATGTGGAAGAAATGGAGTGGCAGCAGATAACCTTGATGACAATTCTATAGCTAATATATTCTAGAGATTTGGGATCTGAGTGCTTCAATATTTCAGTAAAATTAAGAAAACTATTCTCTTTTCTTTCAAGTGTGAAACGAAATTGAAATTATAACATCTTGATATCAGAGAAAGAGGATGACACTTAGTAACATTTCCTAAAAGACTTGAGATAGGTTGACTGAATACATTTCTCATTTGAGAACTGAAAACCAAACTGCAATGTGAGAAAAATATTCTAGATGGGAGAGAGGTAAATAGTGTGGTGCCAGGCTGTTTACCTATTAGATATTCTCGTCAGTGCAGAGAAACCAAGGTTACTGTTTCTTGCCAAGACACTAGAATGGTTTTATTTATTTTGGATGCGCTTGAAATAATAATGTGTTGCATTTTCTACTAATGATGTAGTCCTTTTTTCGTTTACAGAATTGAAATTCACCTAGCTTTAATGTAAAAATTAAGAAACTAAAGGAATTTTCCCAAAGGGTAAATGTAGCCTACTGATTCTAATCTGCTGATCCCTCTATAACTGATAGAGGCAGTTAGGCATTTGTCCTGAAGTGACAGGGTTAAATATAAGGGTGCCAGGAGACTTTAATTAGTGATTCCAATAATTCTGGCTGGTATTTTAATCAATAATATTAGACTCAATAGGAAAATCTACTTATTTGAACTTAGTTATTGAATTCAAAATTGGCAGAACTGGCGAGTAATATTGCAGAATAATGAATTTAGAAAGAATACAAATCAATCAATTACTTGTTTAAAAATTGATAAAGGTTGTTTGTTTGCTTGTTTATTGCTCAGTATTCATAGTTTGGTATNTTCAGTGCATTAATATTCTGTTGCTCATGAGCAATGAGTCATGAATCTTGAGTTTACTTGGTGATTTCAGTCAGAATTCAATATGATATTCAGTTCATACTTATATCAAAATATGATACCATTCAAACTAGTAAGAGGAGATATATCTGTATTTCAATTTGTAAGCAACACTTTTCTTCAGCAATCTGCAATAATTTTTGTATACTTAAGTAGCTGTAAAGGTAATGCTTCTTATTTATTTCCATGGAAATTATAACAGATTCAAAGAGCACAATAGCACTGTTTGATAGAGCAAATTCTCATCTACAAACGCTATTTTTCAACATAGTCACCACCATTAGTTATGCATTTTAGCCAGCAATGAACAAACCCTTCATGCCATACTTGTAAAAGTCTACACCAATGAGAGCAATCCACTGTTGCTGCTAATACTGCTGAAACTCACCATCCACTGCTTCACTGACAGCCACTGTTTGGTTTCCATAAACCTTAATCAAGTGTCAATGAATGTTAATGGGTGCAATTTTTTCCACACGGATGAATTTAATTACACACCTTTTTTGCATATGCACTTCCATGTCAGATGCCATTCTGTCAGACTGCCCCTCTGCTGCCATCTGTCACATGGCAACAAAACATAATGGGATATTGGCAGGAAGGTTCATCCTCTATTGCTATGCCACCAACATCTGCCTCTGATGTTGTGGGCCAACATGACAAAATAGGAGGCATAACTTTTGGAGCAACTCTCATATATAACTTTTTTTTTTTTTTTGCTATAATAATTTTTAAAAAGTGAGGTTAAATTTTACTTTAAGATTATATGATAAAATTGAATAAAAATAATTTTCAGATATGACTAAAAGTTATGTAATACAATAAAATTTTTTTTCAAGTTATCGTTTCTCACATAAATGTTAACATTGTATATACTTTTTATTTCTTACACATCATATTACTCTTTTTTTGGAGAATTTGATAGTGATACTTTTGAGAAATGTTTGTGAAATTTGCCTTACTCAAAATTGTGATGAAATTATTGCTGGCAAAGAGTAATTCAGTAAATTAATTTTGAGAAATAGTTTAAGTGGTGTGGCAAGCATTGCAAAAAATTAATCTTTCAGAAAAAAAAATGTAGTTTTCACATATTTTGCATATTCTTGCCACTTTCAATGAGCCCTTAAAAATATTTAATCAAACTTGTAGAGATTGGATCAAAATCTAATATTCTTTCTTGCTTTAATGCGGCTAATATTCTAGGATGTGTAATGAGTACAACATAACCGATTTCTAAAAATGTGGGTTTCTGTGAACATACAGAGAGCAAGGAATATGGATGTTGACTAGAGCTGAGTCATATCATCAGCAGATTTGCCCCAAAGTTGAAAGAAGAACAAATGTAAGAGGCTAACTATTGGATTATTGTAGAATCATAGAATTACCAAGGTTGGAAAAGACCTCCAAGAATGATCATTTAGTCCAACCATCCATGTACCGCCCATATTTATCCACTAATCCATGTCCCTCACTAAAACATCTAAACGTTTCTTGAACTCCTCCAGGGATGGTGACTCAACCCTCTCCCTGGTCAGCCTCTTCCAGCACCTGACCATTCTTCTGGAGAAGAAATTGTTCCTAGTATCCAATCTGAACCTCCTCTGGTGCAACTTAAAGCCACTCCCTCTAGTCCAATTGCTAGTTATGTGGGAAAAGAGGCCGACATCTACCTCACCACAACTTTATTTCAGGTATTTTGTAGAGAGCTACAAGGTCTCACCTGAGCCTCCTCTTCTCCATACTAAACAATTCCAGTTACCTCAACCACTCCTCATAAGACTTGTACTCCAGGGCCTTGATGTCTTTCTTGCAGTGAGGGACGCAAAACTGAACACAGTACCCAAGGTGTGACCTCACTAGAACTGAGTACAGAGGAACAATCACTTCCCTGCTCCTGCTGGCAACGCTATTTCTGATACAAGCCAGGATGCCATTGGCCTTGCCTACCTGGGCACACTGCTGGCTCACATTCAGCCGAGTGTCAACCCCCAGGGCCCCAGGTCCATTTCTTCCACACAGTCTTCCAGATACTCTGCCTCAAGCCTGTGGCATTGCATGAGATTGTTGTGGCCAAAGTGCAGGACATGGCACTTGGTCTTGTTGAACTTCAGTCCATTGGCCTCAGCCTAGTGGCCCAGCCTGTCCAGATCCCTCTGAAGGGTCTTCCTACACCCAGGCAAATCAGCAATTCCTCCCAGCTTAGTATCATCTGCAAACATACTGAGGGTCTACTCAATCCCCTCATCCAGGTCATCAATAAAGATATTAAACAGCACAGAGTGAAGTAGCACTTTGGTCTATTGGGCTATGTTGTTAAATATACAAACAGGGAGATCCATAATGTGTATATAATATAATCTTTTGGCAGACTTCAACCCTTTCTACTTGTAGTAGAGGAACAAGATTAGGCCATTTGTGCTGCCTGTGTTTCTGTGAGTGTTGTACAGTAAAGCACTGTTTTCTGTTTGTTAGCCTTGCAACTAGCTGTGTTTGTTTTATGTATGTGTGTTCCTACAGGAGAGCATACACTTGGTCTTGCTTCTGTCTGGACTTTGGAAAAAGGGAGCCACTGTAGGCTTGTTTCCTGATTCAGTAACCTCTAACTTGGGATATACGAACCTTCAGATTGATCATAGACATATTACTGTTAAGGAAATGTACATATTTTCTACTGCTGGAAAACCTGACATGACCCAAAGAGGGTTGCATACCTTTTTGTATAGTTGCTATTTTAATTTGCTTAGAGACAAAATAATCTATTAAACAATTGGACTGGCTTATCTTCTTATGGAGATAGAACTATTTAGACTACTGTGGGACTGAAAGCTTGTTTATTTTATACAGGCACCGCTTCAGCAGAATAAACATTTGAATATGTGTAATTTTACTTTTCATTG
Organism: Pavo muticus; assembly: GCA_016647715.1. Taxonomy (NCBI): domain Eukaryota; kingdom Metazoa; phylum Chordata; class Aves; order Galliformes; family Phasianidae; genus Pavo; species Pavo muticus. The sequence continues at coordinate 5,219,740 of JACDJE010000018.1, read as the reverse complement.
TGATTTGGTAACAGGAATATGGATTTTCAACAATCAGTCTTGTTACACTCTAAAATATTCTGACTTACTAAACAGTAAAGATTACAGATGACAGAAGTACAGACCGTCTTTACACTTATCAGAGGGCATCTCTACTTTTACTACAAAAAAAAATCAAAAAAAAAAAAAAAACCCACAAAACAAATCTAAAAAGAAAAGAAAAAATTATTCTGAAAGAGCTAAGTAGGATGTTTTTTAATTGTATTTTTGTTGTTTTGTTTGTTATTTTTTAAGAATGCTGTCATTATTGTTGTTACTATTATCAACAGGAAAAGAAGTTATTTTGGCCTAAATGCAACTTTTTCAGAGGTAGAGAAGGACCTACTACTTCCTTTTAAGAGTCAAATTTTTCATTAAATAAAAGAAAGAAAGCAGGTGGGGACAAGTCATTCAGACAAAAGCTGCTGAGCAAGATTAATACATGTCATCACTCACACAATGAAAAAAAGAGTATTTAGATGGAATACGGAAGACAGACTTTGTAGCACAGATCTAACTATAAACTACACAAACCAAAATGCAGGAAAAATACTACGCAAATAAACATTTCAGGAAGACTTACATGTAACTAAATAGAACAGAATCTATTCAGAACTCTCTTTAAAAATGGACAAATAACATTTATAAGAAAGACAATAAGTAATTATTCCCATTTTGAAATTATGATTTATCTGATCATGGAAAGATTGTGGTTTGCGCATGTTATAATATAACTAGGACTTAACTAGTCTTTAAATTGTTAGATTTTCAAGGTTTTATAATATTTAAATTTTAAAAAATGCAGTATGTCAGTTATGTAAATATTGACATGCATTATGACATCCATACACTAAGAGTGGGTATAATTGCATATATTAACTCACATCATATTAATTGGAAAAACAAGATTTTATTGTATCTTAATTCCCATTCCAATACTGACTGTTGTATCCTTTTGGTACATACATCTGATTTCATTGCACTGTGGCTCAGTTTTCTAGTTTTCTAACTATTTTCCATTTTTAAAACTTATTTCATTCTTCACTGAGAACCAATTTATTTCCAAGCCTGCCTACATATACAACTACTGTTTAAAAATAATTTTACCATATAAATTTAAATACAGAAGTATTCATATATTTCCATATAGATGTTTATAGAAGTAATTTATACCTGTGGTCCTAGAAGAGGGTTCACAGTAACATATTTAATCATTGAGGACAAAAGATCATAGCTCATTTAGAAAGTATCACTGATCAAACATTTCTTAGCTGTTGGTGAGATGTGAAGATGGCGGAAGAACAGTCTCTGAAAATTAAAGTCTCTCAATGCTTGGCATTAAAAGTGCTACATAAACTGGTAAAATGTAATGGAATATAATTAGGGCAAAGCAGAGGTCAAGCATCCTTTAAATTGAGATTAAGCATATTATTCATGACACTGTAGACATCATTAGGCATGTATAATGTCTATGAAGAGCAATCTATGTGAGATGGTATCAGTAATTGAGCTTGACAACACCAGCCAGCTGAATCAGACTTCTCTTGTGATGCATAAGTTATATAAAACTTCAGAAATGTTACTTTATTCTAGAACTGGAAGCATAAGCCTATGCAATAGCAAGTCATAAACTTCTACACAAGACCATAATATTTCTGTTATTTTTCAGTTGAAAAATGACACGCAGCGCATGAAAAAGAAGTGGGAGGTAAAAGTTTGAAGGTAAAGAAATACATGTGAGAAAGAAAAGGCTGGGAGGAAAGGAAATAAAGATGAGTGCTTTTTCCAGATATCATAAAATCCAAGTCAATGATGAGAGAATATAACGCAAGAATAAAAGTGAAAAAAAATGTGGGGAAATTCAGTAGAGTCAACTGATAAAAATTGTGCAATTCTGTTCTGTTATAGTATTACGACCACATTATGAGAGTTTAATAATTTATATAAAAATGGTAAATACACTCTTGAAAATAAATTATGTCTAAGACTTCTGCCCAAAAGAAACTAAACTCAACCATTTTTGACTACCATTGTAACACTTTGTTCATATACAATGTTTGCTTTAGAGATCTTTTACAGAGGAGAATATACATGTTGACAGCTCTGTTAAGAAAAGCATTCAGGGACACTGGATATATCTAACAATTTAACAAGGGTTAGAAGTGAAAGTACAGAAATAATTCTAAAGGCTTTCTTTGATTTTAAGCATGTATTTTATTATTTTTTTTTCTGTTCCTTTTATCTATCCATCTTTCCTATCTAATATCTAAGTGAATAATTGAAAATGGATCTGTTTTCAAGTAGTTTTGGAAATACAGAATATGAAATAGTCATCAACACATTCTGGTGGAATTAAGGAAATACTGCACAGCTACATATTGCAGAGAATGGATGCAGTATAAAAATCTGTGTGATGTATAACTTAGTTTACAATAATAGGCAGATCAAGGGCAAGATATAGGGCTACATTTGCAGAACTGTGTGTAAAACTTTTTCTCAGTGAAGAGGTTGAAGACAGATATCTACTTCTATCCCATGATACACAACATAAAATGCAGAGCAATGGTGGCAACACATGAGACACATACACACACACACATACTTTCCACTGTCAAAAGAACACATGCTTTGCAACTTTTGTTGAAAATCTGAGGAAATAATCAGTGGACTTCACTCAGATGAATAGGAAAAAAAATGTGTAAAGTGTTTAAATGACTGTCTTCTAACCAAGGTGAAGGCTAGCTGCAGAATATTTCACAACTTGCGGATGAGCTAGTGTCTCGCTCCAATTTATAGGAGGGAGAGGAGGTTCTTTTAGTATATGTATACCCAACGGTGAGATTAAGACACAACAGGTCAAATGTTAGCCCAACCGGTTTATTACAAATCCTAGTTGCTTAGGAATATGGGGAAGGAAAGATGGGCGATAGAAAAGATAGGAAACAAAAGCAAGGAATCTTTGTAGAAAGCATGAGAGAGATAGTCACCACCATGGTCCAGCGTGGTTCTTACTATGTCCATTGATCTCAGGAACTCCTCTCGTCACCGCCGGGGAGGAGAGAAAGCTGGGGAGCTTTGTAGCAATCAGGCCTCTGGGGGTTCCTTCCTAAGAGGCTTTTTCCCCTCAGGAATTCCTCTGTCAAAGGCTTCTTTTCTTTGGGAGTTCTCCTCCAAAGTCCTTACTTTAGTGGAGATCTTTTATCCCCCACTTCTCAGTTTCTTCTTTTTTCTTCTTCTTCTTTTCTCTCCATTTGTGTGACACACCCAACACAACAGATAAGCCAGCAGGGAGTGGTGCCTTCATTGCCATGCACAAGCATTATCAGTCCTTCAAGCTGCACCCCTGAAAAAGACTGCTTGTCCCACTTCTGCTTATCTTTACAATCATAAGCAGAAGTACTGTGGGATGGTGACTCCCACCACTTGCCCCCCTAGATAATTTGCAGTTGTCAGTTAGATTCTTATCACCAGAAAGGCCTCACAAAGCAAACTTTGAGCCAAAAAAAAAAAAAAACAGCAATAAATAAAATAAATGCATAAACTGTTATTCTGCTCTAAGCCTGACAGCAATAGCCAAACTAGTTAATTTGTAGCTAATTTCATTGACTTCAGAAGATCACTGCTGCAATGCAGCAGTGTCTGCATAAGAAATGCCCACTCAGAAATGAAGTAGGTCCTGGCAAACAGAGTGGTAGAGTGGCTGCAAATGCAATGTGCGTTCAGCAAAACCCTTATACTGGTAACAACCCCCTGAGCATCTTCTCTGAGCATCTGTGAGATGGAATCACTACCATTCCCTTCCAGAAGGACAAATCAGTCATACAGCTAAGATTTTACTTCTGACGTAGATATTCAAGCTATCCCAAGATTCATGCAGGGTGTGGAGGGGAAGTAACCTTATATTTGGCTGTCAAAATTAAGAAAAAATCTCCAGAGAAAGAAAGGGACTTTCATATAAACAGGTTTATGGTTTTTAATCAGCTCTTTCTTTTCCAGTCCTATTGATAATGCAGTGGTTAGGACTGCCCATTCTGCTCATGCCGCTGACCATACTGAATAATCTTTATATCCATTGTTATAAACTCCTTGTTTTGAAAAATTATTGAGATTTCCTAAGAGGTAGAAATGGGAACAGGAGATCAGGTTTTACCTGAATTCCATGAAATAAACATTTCTACAAATGAACAGCATGAAGATTTACTGAACTAATAACAAAACATAGATATCTTATTGAGAATTAGTGTTGCACAATGACAGTTTCTTCACCTGAGATCACTTCAGTGAGCACATCAAAGGAAGAGAACGTAGTAGCTAATATTTTTTTTATTCTGGATAACAGTTCTTGTTCAATTCTGCATTTTATTTCACTCATAGTTCAAAAACTTGTAGATATAATACTTTTTTTAAATATACCACATGTGGTCAAAGTATTGGTGCATACTACCAAGACAGATCTGTCCACCAGACTTACTAGTTCATTCTTTATAACACTTGTAACCTGGCCTCAACTACAGCTGGGAAATAATGAAATTCTGAATGTGAGTAAAGTCACGTTCTTGAGATACTGTTAACAAGTTCAATAAAAATAATTCTTTTTTCAATAACAGTTCTCAACATAATGCTATAAGATGCTGAGCACTTTCCTTTCTTGAAGGCTGCATCCAAAATGCTTTTCCCCAAAATGAGTGAGTAAACTGTTTTCCACTTAAGTTCTTTCTACTAGAAGATACTCCTGCTTTAAGAACACTGTTATCAGCAGTGAGGTGTTGGACCAGATATCTGACAGCGAGAGTCTTTCTGACCTAAAATATTCAGTGATTTTATTATTGTAAGGTCAGTCAAGTACTGATAGGAAACACTGATAGATACAGCAACACAGCAAAATAAATTCCATGATATCAACAATTAACACCAAGAGGGTATGTTTCTGAGCACTAACAGTGCACCTGATTGGTGACAAGTCTCAGCCTTAGAAATGACCTCTGCTGCAGAGCTCAGAAACAGATACAGAATTCCTAAGTCTCAGCAACTGAAAACATGTGTGTTTGGGGTTCATTTGTACACATTAAAATTCAGAATTATATAATTACTTGGAAAAAAACCCTATGTGTCAAGTCACTACTAATCCATCTAAAACCTTTGTTTTGCATTTGTTTTCTGTTGGGATTTGGGGCCCAACTTCACTTAGTTGTCATTTCTTTTTGGTGTGTACTGTGCGACTGAGGCTTAGAACATCAATTATCACATCATAGTGCTCTGCATTGCTGGTGATTACAAGAGACCCAAAGGATAAGGAAAAAGTCCCCCATAGGCTCCTGCATTCTGCGGATTACTGATGACAGATCTGCCTCTGGTTGCTGCTTGAAAAATGTAAATTTAGAAAAACAAAGGGCCTGGCTCTAAGCCTATTATAATCAATAGGACTAAGTCTATTTATTGAAGTGCCTTAAAAAACTCAGAGATGTCAGTGGGAAATTGTATCTGACAATGGAATAACCCCACAAAAGAATAGCATAATAATCATGGGATGGACATAACGTAAAAGTGAGGAGCCCTGAGCTGCAACCCAGATTGGCCAGATACTTACTTGCTTCCATGGCATATTCCCTAGACTGCTTTAGGTCTGAGCTTTATTCCATCTGGAACACCTAATCCTATCCTTGTTCTTCTCAGTGGGGAAAGTCACTATGTATCTTCTAACTGGAATTGAATCCATAGCACAGGGTGCAGACCGTTTTCACCTGCTTTGAGGTGGCTCACTGCCTGAGCAGCTTTTCACTAAAAGACCTTACCTTTAAATGCGATACATACTACAGAGACAAGTAACTCACCAGCATATACAATACTTTCCAATTAGTTACTCCCCATACTTTCTTCTTTCTGGTATCAAAATAGGAATTTCTTATAAAGTTTATTTGTTAGTTTGTGAATTTTTATCCCTTGAGAATAAAATGAACCATCTGCATGTTGTCTTTAGTTTGGTCTAAGTTTAATTTCTTGTCTTCATTCTTAAGTTAGAAATTAGTTATAAGTAAGTATGCTGTTCTGTAATTAAGCTTCCACAGGGAAGATGCTGAAGTCTAGGAAACATTTTTACGGAGTCATTTCTCTTAACGATATCCACATTTCATAATCAGAGTGTTCCCATTTCAGGATGACTTTGGAATTCAGAGACTTTAAAAATGTAATATTCTTGCCAATAAAGGTAATTGTGCAACAAAATAGTATTTTAAAAATTAAGTATTCGATCCTCTTGTGCACTGGACAGCTGCGCCAATGGAACACCTCTCATCACAACAGTGCTTGCTGACTTTATGTGGAGTAAAACAAGCCTATTTATAACCATTCTATGTCTGCCTTGAAGGAACTGCAGAGTTTTAATTCTTAATTATGGACAGCGTCATTTAAGTTGTTTTGAGCTTTCTATTATCTCTCCAGCTCATCTCAGCCTCTGTCTGCTTTCAGAATGAAAGGTTTTCACACAATAAGCATCCTTTTAAGCTTTGGCTTTTATTTCCATTGTCTATGTTTTTTGGGACCATGTTTTCTGCAGTTTTCTACCAACTGCTGAGGAATATTCTGAACCTTTGAACACTGAGCGGCAGGGTTCCATCCTAAGCTCAAAGGATGCAATACTAAAGAGCACCACAAAACTTGTTATACTTTTTAAAATTCAGCTTGGTTTTTTATTTTGCATTTATGAAGTCCTAGAAGTTTCTTGTGTTTAATGACCTCCTTTTCCTAATTTCTCGTATGTTCATTTCTGAGGTCCAGATATTAACCATTTTCAACATCTTATTTAAAAGCCTTTCACTTAAATGTCTTCCTTTATTCTTTCTCTTGTTTTTTTGTTACCTTTTCATCTCCTCTTTTCCCTTCTTTTCCTGTCCTTTTTCTTCTTCATTGTCATGATTAAGTAACTCCATTCAGTTCAGTGAATTTAAATTGCTCTAGATTCAGGTCAAAATCATGCTTTCACAAATTTTAGTGTGATGCACTTTAAAATAAATGAATATCCTGGTTTGAAGAACTCACAAATGGATACAAAGAAGTGCACCATTTCAAATGACAGATCAAGAAGGAGAAGGTATGGTGACAGTCCCCTGTTGCGAGAAGTTAAAATAAAAGGTACTTTTCCATGATTGTTGCACCTTGTATAGTGAATGGTGTGAGACTGAGAAAATAAATATTTATATTGAATATCAGTCCGTGTCTGTATTGGTGGGTGGAAGCTGTCCCAAAGCCTCTGTGGCTGAGCACAAGCCAGGCATTTGGCTTCCAAAACCTTGTGTCCCGGAGCAGTGGTCTGTCTGCCCCACAGTGCACACCCACACCGTCATGCACTCTCCTAAAAGAGAGGAACAGCTCTGGGAAAATGATAAAAGCCATTTATGATTCAAATTACTACAATACTGATATGGTACTTATATGGTAGCTATGAATTAACTCATCCACTGTTTCTGGAAAGGGGTGAATTAACTCATCTAAAAGGATATTCCCACTCCTGATTTACATCAACATTTTTCCAAGCTAATTATTCTCCTTTTGTGAAGGATTATTAACATTATTTTTTCAAACTAAAATCTAAATCATTCTATTACTACTCCAAGGCTTTTGCTAATGGAAAAAAATGAAGAAGTACTGTAGAAGGCAAAAAACATTGCTATAAAACAGAGTGCTAGGAAATACTGACATGAAAAGTATGATTTGAATGGCAAGCATTGATGTTTGGAAAAAGATCTCTTTATTATCTTTCAGTTTGCCTAACACTGTTGTGTCCTGCAAAGAAACAGATTGCCAGTTTGGATAATTACTGATAAATTCCAGGAATTTACCAGTAAGAGTTGAAGGGGTCCTCTGATTGCTGATGGCAGGTTCTTGACTGGATTAATTTTGCAGGAGCTCATATTGACATTTTTATTGGTGTCATGCTTTAGACATGTTTTCTGGTTCCCAGCAATGGTAATTAGCACAGCTCTTTCTTGAGATGAATGTAACTATTTAATTCCTAGTCCTTGATCTAATGCAGATACCCCCATATTCTGCTACATTGTGCTGGGACCATGCAGCTCTCTGGCCTCCAAACTAATCATGAACAAATACTGGATCTTTTTATCAAGCATTGCATTTTTCAGATATCTCTGAAATTTACTGCTTATAGAAGATTTTAATAAGGATAAAAGCATTCAGAGCAGAGGATACTAACAAAAAAGTAGCTCTTGTCTATAGAGGCTTTGAACAATATTAAAGAAGATAAATGAAATTGTAATGTATGGCTTAATAATAGTTGATCATATATTCTCTTACATACTCCCCTACAAACACACGCACACACAAATTAACCTTTTCCAAAGAATTTTTGCAGAGGTTTTCCTGACAACATACTAAAAATAAAAGCAAAAAATTAAATATGGATTAGCCACTCCAAGAGATAAAGCCAAAGTCCATAGATTAAAAAAGTGCTTCATCCTTCTTGTTGAGGTATTGGCAGTCTTAAAGTCTAATAAAGTGTCCACTAGCTGTTAATAACATTAAAATAAAATAAAATAAAATAAAATAAAATAAAATAAAATAAAATAAAATAATCTATGTGAAACACAGACACAACCCTTTTTCTTCCTACTGTCTGTATGATTCATATTTCCTTTAGGAGTTATTGATGGTTTCTGAACTAAAGGACATTGGGAGATTTTAGAGCAACATCCTAAAACATAAATAAAAATAAGAAAGTAATGCAGCACCTGCTTGGACAAGGCACCTAAGGTACTAAGACAGTTAAGGATGGTGTATTAACAATACATAAAGTGTATTGTCCTCTTTAGTAACTTAAGCAATATCAGGGCATCACTAAGCCTGCACTAGCTCCACATAGACAACTACCTACCACTGGAAAATCACTTATTATATCTGACAGATTTCACAATCACACTGGGACTTGAACTAAAGTACATTACAACAGGCGAACAGCAATCACTCCTACCCTGTATTGCTTCGGGGCAAAAAGGATTTTTTTCTTCCAGTTCTTTTCTTCTCTGAGCTGTAAGGTCACAGTATGCTGAAATAACCATGGGAGAAACTATCCAGTGCATTTTCTTTTCTTTTCTTTTCTTTTCTTTTTTTTTTTCTTCTAGTAAAATGCAAAATAAAAATGTAGGCATCTTCCTGTTTTGTTATGTTAGTCACAGAAAGCAAATTTCATCACTTTCCCCTGGTAAATGCGGGCTTTTTGCCCAATAGGTCATAGGCCCACATTTGACCTTTTTTTCAGGGCAGTCAAATGCAAATTAAAGCACGCTTTTATCTCCTTTTCCCTTTGGATGTTTTACATTGTTCAGTTGCTGTATCTTCCAGCAAAATTTCCGTTAACCAGATGACAGCTTTAAATTCCTCTCCATAAAATACCAGCAAAGCCCATCATCACATCTCCATAGGTTTTAAATGATTTGGAGTTTACAGTCAAAACTGCATTTTCCAGTTCAGTGAATCCTTTCGCTGACTGTTGCTCTAACATTCTTGTTGTTTCCCATCATTAAACAGAAAGTCACCATACGACTCATAATAATTTGGATTTAATTGCAAAGATAAGACTTTGGTCCAAGTAGATAATATGGGAGGGAGGGGTGGAAGGATTATTCCCTTTTCCTAAAGTCATGTTAAAATTTCTTTGAAATATTTTCAAATCTCTAGCACCATATTTTTTCCCCTTTCCAAAGGTCCTTATTAGATTTCTTCTAATCTAAAACATTCCTGGGGTTTCTCTCTTGTGAAATTGACTAATAAATGGTGTGGAAACTTGGAATCTTTCATAAAAGCCCCAACAACATGAAAATAGTTTCCATAATGAATAGATTTGGATCTCTAACTCCCTCCATAGAAATGTTTTAATCATGAAAGACAGAATGGAGTTCTCAGGGGGCTGTAATTTAAAATAGTACTGAAAAATATTTGCATCCACTATGCAATTGTGAAATATGGCTTGGTGCTCTGTTTACAATGGGCAAGCAGACGGTTATTTTATTGTAAGAAATAACTGGCATCTTGCATGGATTTTTTGTGATGAAGTGCATTTTTGCTCCTTGAAATCCTCATATTTCTGTCAGTCTGAAAAATGATACAGTCTCAGTCTACATCCTGATAATTTGTAGGATATCCAGCATTTGGGTTAAGAAAGCACCTTTATATATAAGATTTTTCACATGTATTTGAAGCAAATGAATATCTCATATGAACAGCAAGACGCTGTCAAATGCAGTATTCTTCCATAGCTTCATGCTATGGCTATCTCAAGAATGATGATAGAGAGAATAGGGCATAAATCTAAATTTCTCATTTTCCACCTCCACGTTTTGAAGTGCTAAAAACGGAAGAAATACAGAAAGGAACCAAGTCTGCATATACTGTTAAACCTCTAAATAACATGAATCTTGGCTCTACCTACAAACAGGACTGCAACAACAAATTTTCATCCCAGCTGCACATCCTGCATTTATTAGCAATTAACACCATTTTGATTTAATTTCTAGCTGCTTCTATTCCTTTTTACATATGCAGCATGTTCCACACCAGCATTTGAGTTTAATCTTCTAGTGTGACTGATAAATATGGATGTGATGGGAGGTTCATGGCTCCATAGGAAAAGAAAAATAACTCCGGGATTTGATTTTATGTATAATTAAGTAATGAAAATATTAATAATATAGTTTATATAATTTCGCTACTAATCTAGTATTGGATGCATAAGTAGAGAAAGAGTGACAATAGCCTTACTTACACACAAAGCTTCCTGTGACTGCGAACACCCAGAAGAGTAAGTTAATTCTGAGTGGTTCAATGGATGATAACTTATTCAACTGTAGATAGGCTTGCTTGGGAAGAAGGAAATTGTCAAGAATCTTTACTTAAAGTCAGAAAAATCAAGCCTTGAATTTTATTTTTCATATTAAAATAATTTGCCCTTGATATAGCAACACAATTATATTTAAAGAAATTGTTAAAAATGTATTCCAGATCCTGTCAAATCAGGCAACAAAATATCGGAACATGAGGCAAGCAAGAACAACACCAAGAGCATATTTAATTTATAACAGAGACCAGTTTTTCTGTATGGAAAATAAACAACTTGAAAAAAATTGTATTCAGAGATTCAAAATACAACATTCTTCCCACTATTAATTAAAATCTTAGTGAGAGCAGAAGCATTGCTGAAGAAACACAAGCAAGACAAGATTAAAAAAAAAAAAAGCAAATTTTTTGAATCAAAACTAGAAAATCATCAAGAACTAAGAGCGTTAAGGTATCTGGTATGGTACAAAACTTATTTCAAGTGCAAGGGTATACATATACTCAAAATGACCGAAGATTAAGACAGCATCTAACAAGTCAGGTATCATTCAGCACTGCCTTCTTATAGAAATGTTTTGTATCCTTTTGTCTCCATTAATGAGGCCATTCTAAAATTTATAAACATTTTCTTGTGGCTCTTCTCAATGAAGATACATGTTCGCTGTTCAAACTCATTAATACGTTTTTGTGACAATACTTGTATGGAAGACGTTTATGCAATGCCGCTTGGAAAAGCTTAAATTCGTCTTATTCTTTTGAATTGTCAGCTGAAATTCACCCAAAAATAAAGAGTTCCGTTAGGCATAACTTAAAAATCCAGCAGAAGCAGCTCATTATTTGATGTTTTTCAATAATAATAACATATGCAGAGGCCTAGTGTTTTTATTCCTATTAACTTGCATAGGACTTTCCCATTAAGGTGGCATATTGATCTCATAGCTCTTGTTACAATGTTTCATGTTATATATTGACCAAAAAAAAAAAAAAAAAAAATCAGCAGGGTAAAATGCTCAGGAACTTTCCAGCTAACATCTCTGAAGAGCTCCACAAGGACCTATTATAACAAAGCAATTGGATGATGTGATGACCAAATTAAATTGAACATAGAAAATTGCAAGGTAGGGCACACTGGAAAGAACAATTTAAACTACTCATATGCACTGATATCTTCTAAATTACTTAAAAGATGCCAAGGAGAAAGCAAACAAACAAACAAAACCCATGAGTCATCAAGGAGAACTGAATAAAGACATTTGTTCAAGGTGCAGCTGGTACCTAAAAATCAAGAAAAGACATGAGATTGTATTAAGGAGGAAATAAGTTATGCTATTGGAGTTAAAATGTTAATATCTATATCACTGCTGCGTCCTCACTTCGAATAGTGCATTTCCTATCAAGCGATATTTTCATAATCACCTGAAGAAGGCTATCAAATAAAAAACCTACCTTACCACTGAATTATAACAGATCAAAAACAGTACAGCCTTTAAATAAAGTTAACATTTCAATAGAAAAATGGCTCGGCAGCTTGGCATCTTCACTATGGTTCTGGCTTCCTTTACTGAGCAGCTTTGGAGATTCGTGTTGCAAGTAACAGTGTTGCATGATGTCTGGGGCCGAATGGAAGAACTTGAGTGCCTTGACTTTAATTCCCTTCTGGAATTTATTTGTGTTGACTGCTGACCAAACTGTCTGAATCTTAACATTAAAAAGACAGGAATTACTTAGTCACTGTCTCTTTTCTTCTGTGTCTGTTTCAATTCCAGACATCTCCGCATACACTGAAGATGAACATACATGCTCATCTTCCGGTCTGGATGCAGGCGCACAGTTTGTGCAGTATTTGTTTCTTGTATAGACATACAGTTAGCTGATCTGTTTCATGAGGAAAAAGAAGCGGCAAATGCCAAACTCATGCCAGTTTTAATAATACTGGATTTAAAACAACAACAACAAACATAAAAACAAGAAAACTTTGCTAGAAAAAGCATGACTAGACTCTCATCTGTTGCAGCTATGCTTTTGTATCAGTGGATTTCTGACAATTTACATGAGGCTCTGGTCACTTCTATACTACATTTGTACATCTTTATAATACTTTCTCAGGGATTCTTGATTCTCTCATTTCCTTTGTTTCATGCTCACAAAAGAACTTTCTCCATCATCTGACATGAACAAAAGAGTCTGACAACGAATTCAATACTACATGAGATAGAACTCTTGAATTATGGTTGTTAAGGCAGAACCAGCACCTATGGGAAGCCACCTCTGAAAGAACTAGATGCCACACAGGTAACATTTGTTGACTCATTCTTTTACGAGATGATTTGCAACTAGGCATTTTTTTGTCAAGTTCCTTTGTTTTAAGTATTTCTGATTGGTAATAAGGAGAGATGGAAAAAGTGAAGAAATAGTTTAGGAAGATCTGAAAATACTGCACCAGTGATGTACACTTTGAAGTCTCACAGTGAAAAAGTTGACACTCTAATGAAGCTCCATATTGTAAGAAGGTCTATATAAAAGAGGTCTTATACTGAAGTGTTGTCTTAGGTAGAAGAAGCCAAAGCTTTACAAATAGCTAATAGAAGCAACTGAGTAATTTTATATACAGTACTTGGAATAAGCAAAATCTGGTTCAGACTTTTATTACTTGATTACAGTGCCCCACTTATTTTGACAAATCAGCCTCTTGGTCTTCTATATAAAAGCTTTATTTATTTCCAAAAATACATTTTAATTCTTATCTCCTTTTCTGGCAACCTGGCTAGCAAGAGTGTTTGCACTTTCCTCTAGGCTGGTCAATGCTGACAAAGAATGCACTTTCAATTTTTACAGTGTTGACACTTACGGATTTAGACTTGATCACAGTGATGTCAAGAATAAAGCTTTCTGTAGGTATGTTATTTTGTTGACCAGGGAAGAAATGTTAGGATTAGCTCAAAAAGAAGACAGGCTATCTGTGTTGATGACAGGAAGGGTGACTTGAAAGGCTGATCTGGAATATGTTCTCAGAATTCTCCCCCTTTGTTTCTGTGGGAAACTGATATTACTGCAATCATGTTTCTACCATATTTCAGAGCTTCTCTGAAAATTACTTCAATAAAGTAATATTTTCAAGGCATTTAATTCCTAAGTATTGACTAGCAGAGGATTAAAATTAAAGAAGACTTCACTTACATTTAACTCATTTTACTGAAATAAAAATTTTTCCTCAGGACAGCAAACTATAAGCTCATCCATTCAAATATTTTTATAGAAAGATTCAAATGAAATTACAGGAATGAGGGGACAAAGAGATGAAACAAATGCAATAAAATTGATCGTTTACATGAACCCAAAGGTAAGGTCACATTTCCAAATACAGTCCCAAAACCTTAACCATGTACTGGTATTTACAGGCAATTTCAATGTCATTGTATTAATTTTAATGGAATCGTACCCATTTACAAGAACAGAAAATTTGATCCATCCATTTATACTGTCAGCATTCTTCCGACTAGACGGGAAAGCCATAACTAGTTCTGACAGATGAAAAATGAGGCTAGAAAATTGAGACTGGGTAGTTTATCCCATCTCTCACTGAAGCTGATTAGGTGCAGATCAGCCTAGAGAGTGTGGAACGTTCCCTGCTGTTACAACTTTTAAATACAAAATAGATGGCCTCCTAAATGGACCTAATGAATGAAGTACTAATTGCAGATTCATTTTCTTTACTCTGTAGTGGGAATCGTTAGATCATTCAAATGCTCATTTTGACTCCACAGCCTAAGCAGCTAAACCTGGACACAAGCCAACAAGTATATACTCACATTTCCAGCTCATCCTTGAACGTCGTATTTGAATGTTCTCTTACAGTTTGCTATTCCTGATGACCAGACCAGCTGAGCTACTCGTAGTATACTTTGGAACACCTGGTCACCAGTTGCTCAGGTTCTGACTCAGGTTAATTTTGCCCACTTCTTGAATGAAAATGAGTCAAATCTGGCAGATTTCAGAGTAGTCCCTTGGAGAGGAAATACTGATGATGGATGCACAAATGTTTTTAACGTAACCCCATCTGCACACAAAAGAAGTATAAACTCCTACTTCCTTGATCCCCATCAGGAATTCCACACCTTACTGCAGTCAGCACTTATCCCAAGACTCTCTCTCCCTTCATTTCTCAAAGGTCAGTGTGACTTTGGCTTCTTTGCTTTTCATTTTACTGCATTTCCTTTTGCTTCTTCCCTTTCTCCTATTAGTCCTAGTTCTGCATTTGTTTTGTAATTTCCTAGGAAAAGACTTTAGCCTTAATGGTTTCTGCTTTAGGCTTACCAAAAAGCCTCTGTTCTGACTGCAGCTTTTACTATTTTTTCTATGGTTGAACAATAGGGAATTCTCTCTCATTTAACCTATGTGTAAGAACAATTACTTAATACGAGAGTTTTTAAAAACCACTGTTGCATATCTTTTGCATGTACTAGGTTCAGGAACAGATTGGTGACTGATGGAAGTAAGTAAACTCCACTGTCAGACTCCCTGTTGGAGTTTAAGAAATGCTTGTACTAACAAGCCTAACAATGAAGTAGAACTAGAGGAAGTACATGTGTTCTACTTTCTAAGTAACAAGAAGGCAAAGGTAGGAAAAGCCAGTGTATAGAGGAATATGTAAGTATGAAGTCACACGAAGAGATCCATTCTGTACAACATAACTTTCACTTAAGACCAACTCAACATGGCAGAAGAGCCAAGAGGAATGAAAAGAATGAACACCAATATGACTAGAGAGTAATTTATAAAAATGAATTAGAAAATAATCACCTTTACTAGACAGCCATGTTTCTTTCTTTCTCCCAAAACAACCCTGTGCAGATGCTGCCGCAAAAAAGACTCTGAGAGGACTTTTCCATGAAGATGGGATGAAAAACTATTTGGTTGTTGTTAATTTAATTCAAGTATGGTATGCATCATTGTTAGATGTTGTTCAAATCAAAAACCCTTTGAAGTTTTTCAAAGCTTGACAAATTAATCATCTAAATACATCAACCAACAAAGAACGTAAGACGTTTATAATGCATTCATTGTTATATGCCAATTAGCAACACCACATAGCAGCATGTAGCCTTTCCATACGCTCTGATGTTGATCAGCTGAATAGCTTTTGCCAAAATAATCACAATCTTCAAAACATCTTCCACTTACCCAATAGTACGTGAGGGAAAACTGCTGTTTCAGATATATAGATTGTACTCTTCTCATTACAAAAATACTCACATAAAACTACAAACCTAATTCTAAGTTTATGCTAATCATTAATATATTTTCTTTTAATTCCACTATTGGAAAACAGAAATCGAGAGTATACAACCAAAACCATAATAAGCATAACACCCTAAAATTAGTGTAACATCAGAAAATGAAAAATGGTGGTCTCATACATCTTATTTTGCAGACATTAACTGCCAATTGCACAAAGGAAAAAAAAAAACCTGTTCCAAAGAAAACTGGTTAAGAAGTAAAGAGTGCTGGAAAAGACTAGAGCTCAAGCAAGATTCAGTGCCATGTCTTTTAAGAAATCTCAACTAAATCTTAGCCGGGCAGTCATTAACACGTCAAAAGTGACCTTACTTGAACAAGGGCTAAATAAAAAGCCCCAAGAGTCATTTCACTGATGATGTTCTTCAGTAAATCTTTGAATAAAATGCTTGTGAACAGCTGAGAAAGAATTATGGAGAGATTCACCTGGAAATAAAATGGCACTTTCAGGCTTATGAAAATACAGAGGACAAAATGATGCATAATGTATTTCAGGTGTCTGACTTTTTGGAATGAACAGTGAAGAAAACCAAAATTACTGGGGTTTTCCAACGAAGTAATTGCTTGACAAAGCATAATATGAAAATGTGAGGAGAAATTAGCACCATTATAGGAACATATTCATGCCAGCTTTCCTCCTGAATGCTTGAGAGATAATGAGCAACTAGCATTCTATGGTTCATCCAACCAATTGTAATTATTTATTATTACCTAGGCATGTGTTTTACCTACTTATCAAATGTTTAGACAGGAATCTCTCTGGAATCTGCAAGACTTCTATATTTTATATGCTGTGTTTTGTGTCTATCAAAAACAAGCCTTTATGAGAAACTAGACCTTTAGACTTCCTGGAGTAAAAACTTTCATGGATAAACATTTTTGCACCAATCTCTCTAAGAAATTCATGTCATAGGTGACCAAATTTTCAGCTCACAAGTAATAGAGAAGGGAAAACCTGCTGTTCTGAGAGCTGGAGTATAACGTGACAATTCTAAGAACAAGCTCTTTTAAGAAGGAAGGGAAATTTGCACAGAAGACATAAAGCTGTGGTAACTGTGAAGTCTGCAAACTTTTGCAAAATCTTGTTTCTATTAACAAATATATTGTAAAAGCTGAAAACTAAGTATTTGTATATTTAAAAGTGCATAATATTAATGTTTTAGGGGTGAGGATTAAAATGCAAGAACAAAGAGTTCTCTGCTAAATTGTATGTTTTAAACAGAGGTTTAGTACTACATGCATCTCTGCAGAAGGGCAATCATATTCACTATTGGGCAGGTAATTTGATATAATCTATGGAAAAAAGATCACCTTAAATCTGGTATTCTTCTGGGCCTCAGAAGACCATTCAAAAATCAAAACAACCGACCAACCAACCAAAAAAAACCTACACAAAAACCCAACAATCAAAGCAAGTCTCCAAGACAGACTGAATAAACCATACACAGGAATTCTGCATAATTCTTCTGCTATTTACATTGTTTTTATCAGATCAGTTTCTCCAGAACACATGCAAACAGACTCTGACCTTACTCACTTAAGGATGTTGATTGTAAAAGCACTATTTCAACAGGATCACAATAAATCTGAAGAGTGGGAACCTTAAGCATCAAATGGACTAGTTTTCTCCCAGCCCATATTTTTCTCCTTTTCTTCAATAGCTTTTGAAGAACCTGTAAGAAAATGAAGATGCACTTATAAGAAGTGTTTTATCAAAGCTCGGATTGTAATTCTTAATCCGTCATACAGTGTGCCATAAGCATTCAACGGATGTCTGCAGATGGATTCAAAACAAACAAACAAACAAACAAACCCACAAAAATACTACAAGAATAACAAAGACATATTCTGCATTCATTCTACATATGTAGTACAGCTTTTCTATTCTTGCTGAGCTTACCTACTGTTAAGCTGGGTTAAATGTGCCTTTTGAAAAGAATTTCCACCTTGAACCACCATGTATGTAATGTACTAGACCCTTCAAGATCTTTCTAGATAATTTGCTAAATGTACCTGGGGCTGACATAGTTTATAGCATTTGTAATACATTACATTACATTTTACTTGCATTCCACTATGAAATAGAGCTACCACCAATATAAACTGTTACAATTAATAAAAACAAAGATGTATGAAGTCGTGGTCCTGAAGTAGGAGAATGGCAGACAAAATACAGAAACTGCTTCTCTGCAAAGTACAGAAACACAGATGCTAACAGAGAAATGATACTGTGGTTGGGGATTCTGGCACTGTCCCAGACAGCTGCCTTGCTTATATCCACACCAACCTAATCTTCCACAGACTCATTTATAATGGTCTCCTCGGGAAAAAAGCTTTTAATTCATGAAGGAAAAGAAAAATATATTCAAGTTCAAAAATAACTTTCATGAATTATCTAACAATAAAAATTCCAAAGTCCTGAAAAAAATCCATGGCTGTATCCATTTTGTTCTTCAAACATGCTTTAAAAATACTCAGACAACATGAAAGAGCATAGTCAGGGCCTTGAAGATGCCATGATTCCTGCAGAGCTTAAGACCAGCTTCCTGTAGAGCAAACAGCCTTGAATCGAAGTGACTAATTAATGACATCAGCTCTGTAAGCTAGGTGCCTTTTTTTTACTGTGAGCAGTAACAAAACAGCTGAAAACTAGGGGCAGTGAATACATGGAACGTGTGAGTGCCTCACACTCAATGTGCATCCAAAACACTTTCACTGTGCCTCCACACATGGGAACCAGCTCACACACTGATGGCAGCACACAGTGACTTCATGGGCAGTGTTTGATGAGGAGCTGGGTACGTGCTCAGGCTTTTAGACAAAAATAGAAAGTGTGCTGTCAGTACTCAAATTAGCAAGTATGCAGCTAGCTCTTTTCTTCATGTGCTGAGGCTGCTGAGTGCTGCAGGCACTGCCTCAGATGGTGTTGGCCTGGGATGGAGGCAGAGCAGGCAGGAGGAAATGAGAGAAGGAGAGGGACCAGGGAAGAGGCAGACAGAAACTGAGGGGAAGGAAGGAGAAAAAGGAGAGCAGCTAGGAGAGACCAAGGAAAGTAACTAGATACTTTTTTTCTTTTTTTCGGATTTAATGAGCAATTTATTTAAGTGCAATGACTGAAAAACCATGGTGTGATATAGAAGCATTGATACAGTCTCTCCCGCTTTAAACCTCTAGATCTCAAAGTGCAGAAGCCACATGAAAGGGAATCCCTGGAGGTGTAGGACTGGCTCTACACCAACCCCATGTAAACGCGAGTAGCCAAGGAACAGACATCAGTGAATCACTTCCATGGTTGTGAGGCACTCAGGTGCAGCAAATAAAATACCCTTCTCTCCCCTCTATGTATTCTTAATCTCTTCAGACAGTGAGAGAATTCAGAGAGTTGAACACCCGTTCTGATGCCCTGCCTGCAAAATCCAGGGGAGGTGGATACAATAAGGAGGGAAGAGATGAAAAGAATGTTTTAGAAGCTGTAGTTTCAATTTCTGCTCATGGAAACTATCAGCATATGTATAGCAAAATGTATGAATAGTGATACAACTAGTAGCAGCAAACTGGACATTCTCACACACAGAATCCTATATTACTTGAGATAAGGGAATTAGCTCTGAGAAACTAAAAGCTACAAAGGAGCCAGTTTCTGAGGGGATTAACATCAACCCACAGTTTTATTAATACATAAGGAAAGTACATGGAGCTGTCCCAACACAAGATGATGCAGAAGAACCCAACTCCTGATCACAGTGTCAGTTACAACATGCTTTCCAGGTCGTGAAACAGATAACAAACACCAGCGCTCTTCTGGCTCTGCTGACACATCACTCACACTGCAACTGGACAGCAAGCTATGCTCCCATGTGTTACTACATGTGGCAACTTTTAAGATACGATTTTCTCATTTCTTAGGTACTTTTTGAGATGGATACGTCAAATATCTTAATGAAAACTAGCATGTTGATGTTTTGCATGTTATACATCAATCTGATGCATCAAAAACATGCACACATACAGAGCTCTGTCTCACTGCTCGTTTCACACAGCTCATCCAGTGAAAGCAAGTCACTGTAGGGTTTCAGACTAAATAGGCTGAAAGAAAGGATTCCAAAGCTCTGTGAAACACTCGCTGCACAACTCTCCAATCAGTAATAAACTCTTCATTCCAGCAAATAGGTAGCAACAGTCTTCTAGGAATGATAATGTCTCATTATTTTGTTAGAAACAGATAAGTGATGAAAAAGTGCATCATCTTCTGAAGGTTGCCAGTAGCTGTTGAACAAAAATAGGACCCAGTTTCCTGAGTCCTTTCCTCTTTAACTTGATATTCCTCACTTTATGGGCAAGAAAGACATTATCTTAAAATACAATATTAGAAAAGCAAGAAGGAAATGAAGTGGGAAGCAGTTATATGTGGAGAATATTGAGGCGCATCTTCAGAGCTCTAGATCTTCCAATAAGGGAAGGAAAAGAAGAAAATCAGACATACAATCTTAAGTTCACTGCTGAATAAAAATACCTATTGGCAATTGGTGCTTGTCTTCTTGCTACTAATCCCAGTGAGCTATTCCTTTAAGTCCATGCTCGTGGAAAAAAAAAGCAAATCTCTTACTAATTGGAGTGCATATTAAAACCTGAAAAGATCCATTGAATTCCAAACTACTGTACAGCATCAAGTGGCTGTTGAAATGTTTCTTTTTCTTTTTTCCTTTCTTACTTCTTTTTGGGGAACAACTGAACAATTTTGAGAGATGGAAGAAAACTAAAAAGCCCCATATGGCCAGATAAAAAACTCATCGAAAATACCAGAAAACAAAACAAAACCCCTACAACTTCCAGGAGCACCACTTCAGTTGGACTCAAATGCATCACTATGCATCAAAATGAGTTTGTGCCACAAGCAAAATTTTCTGCATCTAAGAATCTGCACATGTATACAGAGAAACGTAGAAATACAAATTGGGACTTTCAGTACTTGGCAGCAAAAGCATTTGCTCAGTTGAGGCTGATAAAGCCTAGGGGTGCTTTAAAGCCTGTGTAGCTTTGTACAGCATTGATTTCACTCACAGATATCTATAACTTGTCTGCTTACCAAGCACTGGAGAATAAGAAGCTAGGGGGACATAGGTCTTTTTGTTTTTGTTTTTGTTTTTGTTTGTTTTTACTCTTTTTGCCAGTAGTTCAGTACAGTGCTTTGAATGCAAGCATTAATATCTACACCGACTCCATACAAAAGATTCCACTAAGTTTTGCAAGTGCAGATGCACATCAGATAGCTTTCCTGTGGCTAGCTCCTGTACCGATTCAGTGATGTGGACATAACTGTGAGTCACACTGCCAATTGCCCATGTTAAACGAAGATTAATAAGATAATGCTTTTTAATTGCAAATCTGTGAGAGAGTTTAAAGAAACATTCTGCTTTTAATCTTAAATTGCGTCAGAAGTCTTTAACTACTGCTTTATTTTCTGAAACTGCAACGTCTTCCCTTTACTCATTGTCATATAATATTTATAAGGTATACCTACACCTCCACCCCTGGGGTGCTTCATAAGCAATTAAAATGCAATCATCATAATAAAGAAATAAATAACCTTAATTAAAACATTGCACAGGAACCTTCCTCAGATGCAGAGCCAGTGGGGAGCTGTCTATCTCCGAGAAATTTTACATATCCATCAGACTGAGATCCAAATGCAACATTGGGTTTCATGCGCATCATCTGGGTTTATTACATTCCCTGAAGGCCATGGATTCATACCCCACCAAATAGATGATAGTCACACGTAGATTACTTCTTTGTTTGATATGATTTTTTAATTGCTTCATTTAATTAAATTTTAAGAAGTGTTCTGGATGCTTGGACCACACACAGTCATCTCCCCCACTCCCCTGCTACTCTTCTTAACCTCATTCTTTCAAAAACAAACAACGCATCTTCAGTTATGTCTCTTCTCACACCTTTTACGTTTTATTTTTCCTCACTGGGCTCTTACATTATAACCTTTGTCACTTCCTTCTCTTTTCTCTGTTCAGTGTTATGTTTACCAAACCCTCATCGTTCCGGACAAGGGAGAAATCTGCAAAATAATCTCTTATTCCCTGTTCCCCATCAGCAGGCCTAGATTTTTCTCAGCTCAGAAGACTACAGGGAAAGAACACTATTAGTTTGAAACATGGCCACTTTCAAAAGCACTATACAGACCTTTTCTGGGTACTAAAACTTCAGAATTGAAGGAGACGAAGCACAAAGAATTGATTTATTTTAAGTGATAGGGCATAGAATAGCAATTCTTCCTGAGTCTAAACTCTGTGACAAAATAATTTATTCTCCAACTACAAAGCAATCTTTTTCTTCTTTACTTGGCATTGTGTTTAAATTTTTTATACGAAGTAATCCATTCCTTTTATATATTTTTATACACTTTACAGTAATTCTGATCAATTTCTGATTCATAGCGTCAAGTCTGTGACTTCCATTTTTAGTACAGATGCTTATCTGGCCCTGAACATCTATCATGGGTGTCCAAACTCTTGGCTCGCCTGGGTCGCATTGAGTGAAGAGGAATAGTCTTGGACCACATGTAGAATATATTGTATATGTACATAAGTAACAAAACTTATGTTTTTATATTTTTTATTAAAACATTAAAAAAAGGGCAACAAAATCATAAAACAAGTGAGATGGACACATACAGCAAATCATTTCTTCTGGTTAAACAGCAGAACATGCAAATATTCTGCCGGTTTTGAAGAGCGTGATGGAAATAGCCTTGAATCTGATGTCTCTGCCAGAGATATTGGCCATCACAACCCCCTTTCACACTTTTCATGAAGAGCCCATGCCCTTAAAGATGCTTGGTTGTGTGTTGTATTAGGCGACAGCGAGGCTATTCGGGATGTCACGGGATAGTGCCCCCCCAAGCTCAGTAATTGGACAATGCACCTTTAGGGGGTGTAGACGAAGTAGAACAAGAATGTACTTAAACGGATGCCACGTGTGATTAAACGCCATTTTGCCATTTTGCCGTTTTCCTGCACATCATATTGGTGTCTTATGCAGTTCTTGGCCCTGATCAGGTAATTGATTAGTCTCACAAAGGGTTAATACAGCCTGAACAGATCATTAATGACAACGGTTGTGGGTATAGTAATGGCAATGGATGTTTTCAAAGTAATCAGAGCAGACCTTCCACCCAGGATCTTTTCTCTTACAGCTGCAAGTTCAATATTAATGGACAACAAAGTTCTCATGAAGCCTCACAACTAAAGATGCTACTGAAAGAAAGATATCTTCGCTCTAAGGAAAAAACATAGAAATTAGCACAGGCATTTTTTGCCTCACACAAGTAGATGTTTTCCACAGTCACATGGGAAGAGGTGCAGCTCACCTTCTTCACCCCAGCCTGCCATAAGATTGATGAGCTATATGTATTAGTTATACGTGATCCTTTCCACATATTTTGAAGACAAAGTCCTCAAAATCTGTACCTATTGGTATTCACTAAGTGCCATGTGAGCTCACAGCTCTCACATGTAGCAGCAAAGCATTTAGATTCTGATTTATACATTTTAAATTCAGGAGATGTCTCAGGTTCTAGATAGGCTTCAGAAGAGTGAAATACATTGAGTAACAACAATTCTTTCTTCTCTGGATGGATTTCAGGATCTTTCCTTGTGTAAGGCACTTGCCACTTATTTTCAGTTAGTTACTGAAGGGGAGTTTATACAGGCTTGTCCTGTTATAACTCTGTTCAGAACATTTTCTCCTTTTCTGAGCTGTCTTTTTGTATTTCAATTCCAAACTAAAGGAAAATGAACTACAGAGGGCTAAGTAGCAGCAACATACATAAAAGAACTATAATTAGATGTTGTAGTAAGGGACACAGTTTAGCAGGCAAATACTGGTGATAGGCGAATGGTTGGAGGTCTTTTTCAACCTTGGTGATTCCATGATTCTATGATTTTATTCTATTGCTTCAAAGCAAAGCATCATCGTACGTAGTTATCCAATAAATTCAGTATAAAAACAACCATTCTTGTTACGGGTCCTCTGACCAGATAATTATGATCTACCATTGTGCACATACATGCATAGCTAAGAAAGATAAGCTGTTTTCTGACTGACATCTGCATTTGGCAACTCCTGACATTGTTATTAGGTTAGTTTCATAAATTACAATAATATGCTTGACTAATGTATGGCATAATAGTCTCAAGAGGGTGTCACATACCTCTGCATTTTATTTCTGATATTCACGAGCACATATGGCGCACACCATCTCAGATGGACTCTCTGCATCCCCATTGAAACAGCAATCCAAAAACCCACTAAGCCTCACATCACTATCATTATTCTGCATACTCTCCTTTCACATCAGCCTGCAGCTGCTGCAAAGGATGAAAGCAGCAGCCAATCCTTCTTTCTTTGTCTTTGTTACATATTCCTCCCAAACCAAACCAACCAAACAAAATTTTTATCTTGCCTTTTGTCCTTTCCTTCTGAGGTCCTTATTATTTTGTCCTTTCTCTCTGAGCACTATTTTTATGCTCTAGAAATACAGTGTCTCAGTAGCAGAAAGAGCTTAGAACATAGAGTTTGTCCAATAATAATTACACGTGAATTAGAGAAGATAGACATACCATTTCTCTATTTCCAAATCAATAAGATTCCTGGGAGAAAAATGTTTTCAGGACTACTAAAAAATGTGACCCCGATTACATTAGAATTGAGACTGAAGACTGTGATAGAATTTCAAACTGACAGACTTTGATAATAATTTACTACAGAGTATTCTACTATTTTTGTGAGAGAATGGAAGATAACTTGGAGAGTTAATTGGGAGATAATTTTGGATTCAAAACACAACTAAAATTCTGTAATTGATAAGTATGCTTGTTCTTCAATACGGATTTGAACCTCAGGAGAAAATTTATTTTAACAGCTCCAGATTCAGGAGGAGACATGCTATAACTTTAATTTTTATATTCTTGGTATAGACAATGTCTTAGGTACATACAAAAGAATAAACGTGTGTATTGATCTATCTATATATATATATATAAAGATATCTTAGTTACACATATATATGCATCTATACTATAGGTATGGTAGTGACATATTTGGCATCACATATGTGTATATCTATACACATGTATATATATGTAAATGTGGCAATGTTTGTAATTTTTTATTTTTATTACTTTGATAATATTTTTATTATTTTATGAATACTTTGGTTAAACGTGAGTATCAATCGTTGTTGTCTTTAATTCTGTGACAGCTCTTGGAGTTACAGAGAGAATATGTGAGTGTGTTTTAATATGTAAATTCTATTTTAAAATGCACCTTTGCTTTGTTCATCTATAGCCTTGTTCAGATGAGGAAGTTAGCAGGCAAATTTGAAATTCAATAGGTAATACAAGCTCATTTCCTTTATTAACACTATTTCCTGTATTAACACTAAGTGTACAGAGTAAGTAGAATAAATATGCAGAATAATTTTTCATGCAAAGTAAATAGATGTCCATAATATAAGGCAGAGTGGAATACGATTTCAGATTATAGTTGTAGGTATATTCAAGTGGGATAAAAAATAAAAGTATCCTCTATACTTTGAATGGTATTCAAGCAAGTTGCAACACAGAGTAGGTGAAAGGTTGCCATCAGAAAGGGATTTATCTCATGGTAGACTGGAAAAGAGAGTTTAACAGTAAGATAAGTTAAAAGCTATCATCTTGTGAGATCTAGATCGTTTTCATGGATGCACTCTTAAATACCTAAATATTTTTGTGCGGGTTTATATTATAAAGATTGTAACAAAGTCTTTATGGCTGATTTTAAAGTAATTCCATGATGACTGATTTATCTCATGTGCTTGCAAAACTCAGAGTTCTTTGTAACCGTCATTACACAACAAAAATATTGTAACAACATTTCTAAATCCAAATCTTACACTTTTCTCCATTAAAGACAAGTGGAAGTAATAATTTCTATGATGTTCCCTGTTCTTTTTTACTGTGGAAGCCCTCAGGTGTAACATCTGATTTGAAAATACCTAAATCCTTTCCAATACAGTAAGTGCTCTAATACACCATTTCATTTTACTTACGACAGTTTCTTCTTCCATTAAGCATTCCTTCAATAAAAAAAAAGTGTCTTACAGTTCATATTAAATGAACGTAAGTAGTAAATATTTGCTTTGCAGGTTCATACACAGCTAGGAGCTTTTAATTTACTTATCAAAAACAACACTAGCCAACATATTATTGAAAATAATATTGTCTGACAGTCTATTGTCTGATGCTGCACTAACATTTACATATGCAAGAGAACTCCAAAGAATGAGTGCAACGTCCCTTTCACGTTTCACAAGTCTCATTTTTCTTCCAGACAGAACATTAAAAACACTTCACATTTCATCCTACAATTCATCATAACTACTTTATTTCCATAAACTGGGAGAATTGCAAGATTCACCTAAAGACTGTTAGACAGATTACAGGTTTAATATATGCTGTAATTGGATTACTGCAGCTATCAAGTATATTATAAATGAAATAAGAATTCTGAATGTAAGTTTTAATTCATCTTAAAATTTTAAATCTGCAGTGTAATACTTGAGATGTAGCTAAAGTTTTTTTTCAGAAAACTATATTGCTAAGGTCACCTGCAATAAATGCATGGTCATTTGTCTCGTGTCACCTGCCAAGGACACATATTTAGTCTTTGTTTTTCTGAACTTGCCTCCACTGCCTCAAAATTAGCACTGATTTTCAAACTATGCTCTTCCTTAAATAATAGCATGTTTATTCACACTGTGACCAAGCAATTTTGTTTTGTTGCACACAAATTAAGTCTGTTTTGAACGACTTACCATGGGAAAAGATTAATGAAGTTTTCCTTATCTGTTTTCCATGTGAGATCTTTGAGTTTCAAATCTAGAAGTGATGAAATAATAATGTCACAAGAATCTGGAAAATTATTTTTGTGCCATCTTGATTCCAAGAAGCTAAATGGTGAAATACATCATATCCCAAAGTGACACTGGCTTAATTTTACCATACAAGGAGTAAGTCTGATAACTGCAAAGTGGTATTGTCCACTCCCCGCTAAAGCTCAACAAACCAAAGTCGTTGCTTTTTTTCCTGTTATTAATAGTCTGATTTGACTTAACTGCTGTCATTACCTTCAGAAGACAGCAAAGCATAAGATCTAAATTCTGTCTATACATCGTTGCTGCAGGATAGTAACCAGTGAAGCAGCTAAGACAATAACAGTAACCATGATTAAGTTACCATCTGATAAAGATTTGCTGCACTCCCTGAAAAACGAAGCCTTACATCTGCTGCACTTGTAGAACTGCAGATTGCTGAAAGACAATTACTGTTCAAGTGAAAAATGCCATTCCTTGAAACAGTTAAAATCTATAGTTCTACCAGAAACGAGAGTGCGGATTCTGCCTGTAAATAATTAATGGCATTTTTGCTGTGGCCCTCAGAAGGAAAAGACTTAAACTGAAGCCAAAATGTAACAGCTTGCTTGTGGACCCTTGAGCATACAGCAATTACATATCAGGTGAGATATTGGCAAGGCAGTGGCTATGTAACTTTGTGAATCAACACAATTACTTCTATTGTATTTATATCTAATTACAATCATCTGCAATACTCAATACTTTGGTTAGAGTCCCTTAGTCAAGGTAAGAGCAAAGCCTGAAGTAGAATCTGATCCCAATTGCCAAAATGTTCCACTCTCACTGACCTTCAAGGGGAGCAGAGACAGCTCAGCACCCTGTGCACTGCATTCACAGGGGTTTGCTTTCACCAAAACACCACCAAACTACGAGAGCTAGGAGTCAGATGATTTCATAAGGAATGAACCCAGACAACAATCAGACCGGGTAAAATGGGTTAAATTTCTTGCAAGTTGTTTGAGCTTCTCATGCCCTGTAATCATGAGGAGTGCTCTCTCAAATGGAAAATGCCCAGCAGCTATTAAAATAGTATTATGACAAACTCAATTTGACTGTCTTACGGATAGCTTGAAATTGAATACACCAAGGTCATTAACCTTCAATACCCAAATTTTATTTTTCTGTAATTATGTTTTCTAAACACAGGAACTCTGTATATCAGAGCCAACAATACACACATTAAACTACTAAACAAAAGTTGACCTTCACATTTAGAATCCATGGACAAAAATACTTTTTAAAGTAAGCATTTATTTGTTTTAGACTATTTCCCCTACTGATGGATATTCTGAATCTCAGGTTAAGCTGTTTTCCTTCCTTTGTCATGTTTTTGCCTCTAACTATGTAATAAAAATGCTAGTACAATTCACATTGTATGGTACTTATTAGCTCTTCTATTGCTCTTGTGATGTTTGGAAATAAGTACGTATAAACTCGATTTACCCACTCTTTATTGTGCAGTGTCACAGGATTATAGCCCTTCATTTAAAATTCTGGGTGTGTTTTATAGAGTAATAACGGCCTGAAAGCATTGTATTCTTCATGATCGCTCTTTCAGAACACGAGATCTCAATTCTTATCGTGACCTTCAATGCATCTACACTTAAGTTCTCCTTTTGTAATCTTTCCTTGCATTACAGTCTCAACACTTGGCATGTTTAGAGACTCTCTCTCTTATAAACTGTAGCACTTACAAGTCTATTTCAGAAGAAAATTCACTCCATGCAAGCAGTTGGTTTATGACAAATGTGTTGCCTTCCTTCATAAGGTGATATATTTAAAGTCATATTGTAACCCATTCTTACTAACAGTTATCCAAATTTATGGGCAAAAGAAACAGTGTCAAAGGAAATGGCTGAAAATGAAAGGAGAAGGACGAAAGGAAGATGTGGCATTAAGTGACTGAGCACACAAGATGTCTGTATACTAAGGGAAAAAATCAAATTGGCAGAAGACGTGCATTATTTTTATGTGTTGACTTGTATTTAGGATTTTGTTATCTGCAGGACAAAACTACAGTTTTTCTTTTATGTGTGCACAGTACCTAGCAAAGTGGATCCCAAAGCTTACCTACAGTTTTCACCACTACAGCCTGCTTTCTCAAAGACCTGAAGATTTGGATCTGAGAATCTGTAGTGCCTCCTCATAACATTCGGTGTTACACAACAAACATCTACTTCCTAAATGTTGGAAATGGGGAAAGCTGCTGATTCTCTGTCTTACCTCTGCAAATAACAGCAATCTTCTGTATGAGCTATGGTTTTAAACAAGGGTAATTTGATGTTTCTCTCAGTTTAGGTCCTATAGGTTACTGTTAAGTACACGTAACTTCTGCTATTAAAAGCCTCATTTGTTAGGACATAAGGGAGAAACATCTACGTGGCTGAGCCTCCAGAGCATAGCAAAGAAAAAATAAACCATTTATTTAGGTACAGGGCAAAGTTCATGCCTTCCTTCAAGGAGTACAGGTACAGTTCTCTTCTTAAATATAAGCTGATAGAGTTCATCTACCTACAGGTCTAATTGCCTACTTAAGGTGAAAAAAAAGAATCAATTTTAAGAAAGATCACCTCTCTCTCTCTGCAAAAAGAGAACAGCAACATATGAAAGGTGGACCTGAAATCAAATGCAACAGTATTTTTGTTTCATCACTGCTTGAACCAGGACTAGAATCACTGTTTCACACTAACTTTATCCTGTTAGCATGGCCATTTTTGTGACCTCAACCTTATTTATTTATTTTTTTTAAACCTGCAATATCCTTGTGAAGTATTTCAAGACTACTTTTACTGGGTTAAATTCTGGTGATCTTTTAAAACAAATAGACCAGATGATGCTCTGTGACAGAAAAGCATTCTGGTGTAAACCAGTGACTTCAAAAAGATTCTTCATGAATACAGAGATCTGAGCCTTCAGATCTCTGCAGAGCCTTCCTACGCTCAGTCAAATCAGCAATCCTGCCCAACACAGTGGTATCTGCAAAATTACTGAAACTCATTCATTCATAGTTAAACAAAGCTGGACCCAATACTGTGATCTGGGGAATGCCAGATGTGAATGGCTACCAGGTTTGAGCACCTTCATGGTGGCTGTCTTTTCTATCTGCAAGCTCATGCTCCAGCATGAGCCTGATGCCTCTCATCCTTCCACCACTTAGGATCTCTGAGAAAGGTCAGGTTTAATCTTCCATGCACCCTGTAGGCAACTGCAGTCAACACTCAGAACCTCCCCGAGCCTTCTCTAAAGCTAAGTAAAGGCAACTCCCTCTCACTGTCCTGGGACACCTGGTGCCCTGAGCTCTCCCCAGCCCTGAGGCCTTGGGATGGGCCTATAAGCTGAAACATGAAATATAAAAATGATGAACCCTGCTTCTCACTTCAGCTTTGCCTGTGCAGGTCAGGAACAAGCATCAGAAATGATCTAAGGTCTTAGGTGTCTATTTCCATGCCTGCATACAAGCTGCTACACTGTTTCTGAGCTTCTGTTGAGCTACTGGTCCTAGGTTCTTTTACAAACAGGTCACTCTTCAAGCAATCCTATTCAGTTCCTGGTATTGTCTTTCCCAAAAATGTTTCAGAATCTAATGTCAAGAGAAGTTGTTACCATGCAACAGATGACAGCAGAGGGCAGTCTGGCAAAATGGCATCTGACACAGAAGTGCACATGAAGCAAAGGTGTGGAATTGAAATCCTCCAAGCAGAAAAAAATGGTTCTCATTGACATCCATTGACACTTGCTGATTGTTTATAGAGATCAAAGAGTGGAAGTGAGCACAGTGAGGCAGTGGGTGGTTTGTTTCAGCAGTGGCAACAGCGACACAGTGCAGATTTTGAAGAGCACGGCATGCAGGCTCTTGTTCATCACTAGTGAAAATGCATAGGTAATGATGGAGAACAACTGTGTTGAAAAACAGTGTTTTGTAACTGAAAATCTGCTCTATCAAACAGTGCTAATGTGTTCTTTGTATCTGTTGTAGTTTCCATGGAAGTAAATAGGAAGTATTACCTTCAGAGGGGCCTACGTATTTTATACACAGCCCAAGACAATTCCTCTTCGCTCAGTGTGGTCCACAAAAAGTCAAAAGGTTGGATACCCATGCAATTCGTAATCAGAACCACACTTTTCACCTTCATGGCTTCAGCATGTCAGAACAGATAAACCTCCGTAACCTTTATGGCAAGTGATGCAGTGACATTTCTCCATTAAAAGCCCAAAAGAGGCTTTGAAGTGTCCTTAGTTTGTCATAAGTCTGAATTGGATTTTAACTGAAAATTCAACAATGAGTTATAATCCCAGCAAAGAGCTCTTGAACATACATTTTGTCATCACTGTATTGTCACTGAACTGAGAAGGACATCTCGGATTTTGCAGTCTCATGGTTATTTCATCCTAGACCAACTGACTGAATACTGTGTGTGGTCACAGTGCTTAGGTGCAATCAATCTTGTTCACCAGGAAAGAAGGTTAGACAGGAAGGAAAAGTCAAAGCAAAAACAAAAACAAAAACAAAATCCAGCATAAAAGAGAAATACTAATAACAAACAAGTGATGTTTCCAAGCTATTTGTTGCTTCAACCAGGAGCTTCAAAACTATACTGATGCTAACACAGAATGAATATAGAAGAAATAAGATGAATATTGTCCTTAATAGTTTTGAGGTAACTCAAGAGTTCTCTTCACAAAAGCCTCCTGTGCTACTGGGGATCTGAAATTTAGTAGGAACTTTCATATCTTATTGCTCACTGCCTTTCTGTCAGAGTCAGAAGTCCCAATAGCTTAATCCCATCTGGATTTGCAAATTAGTCACCCTAAATCTAAACAAAGATTTCTTCAAAAACACAAGAAAAAAATTATTCTTTTAGGTAGCTATTGTCTTTGTTCTTCTGTCTGGGCAAATCTGACTCTCTCCTTGCAATGACTATAGAAGTCAGACATTTAAAGTCATGAATTGTACTATCAGAGCAAGAGCCTTAAGAAGATGGCATATCTAAATCTCTTTCTGGAACAATCTTTACTCAATCATGCAAATGGCTACAGTTCAGTAAGGTATCAATTTAGCAATGTTTTTTTTTTTGGGCCAATACTACAATCATGTCAGTATTTGCTTTGATATCCACGGGGCTAATCCCTCCTGCCATTTTTCATAGAGCTTGGTGTCACTCTTGGTTTTATGCACAAGTAGCTTTCCTTTTAGGAGTTGCAAGAACAGTCACGTAGTTTTTTCTATCCATATTCTTTGAGAAGATTGTTCAGAAATCCCTCCATTGCTAGGCTAGCAATTCCCTTGACAGTAGTGGTAAAAGTGCCAACAGAGACAGCCATGTGGGCTGCCGAAGCTCAGCTTTAAGAAGATAAATACTGGAAATTTCTTAGCATGTTCATTTGAAACTCTGATTTCAGCTCTAAACTTGTCCCTGTATAAGTTCTGAACTCCTGCCTTCGAGAGAAAGGTCCTTTTCATGTAGCTGAATATTAGATGCTCATTTCCTTTAGGTTTCCATTGCTCTCCTCAGTTCAAACTGTGTAGCTGAAAGTGCTCACCACTGAAGGATGCTGCTGCATTTTATTATTCATCCAGCTGAACTGGACATCATTTCAAGAAATCATTCTGGACAATGTGAAAACTGCTAAATGAATGAAAGAGTCTCAGGTATTTTCTATGAAGTTCACACTGTCAGAAAGAGCATGTGTTTTCTCGCGTGCTGCATTAGCTCTACATGTATGAGCTGAATTTAACAACTGCACAGTGTAGGATTTTATCTCTAAAACATTGTGTCGTATTTGTGGAGTTAGTTTATATAGTTTTCTAAAGAATATTTTGGGCTATTGGACTAGCAGTATTTTTTAGCACTTCATTGTTTGCAGTGTTTAAATTCTATATGAGAGATGTGTATCAAAACCAAATGATGTTTCTCTTTTCGTAACTGCAGCAGATTCCGAATGTCCTGAGGCTATAAGTGACAGGCACAGTGATGAGATAGCATTGCATAATAGCAATGGTTGGAGAATGGTAGAGCTGCATATACTCCTTTAAACATGTATCATTTAATAAATGTGACTTAAATGAAGGAAGATTTTGTGGTCAGATAAGTATTAAGTTATAAATTATTTACAAACTGTGTCTATGCTGTGGCATTGCTGAAATAAGAACAAGGGGCAATAATATGGCAAAAGGTTCAGTTATTTTTTCTCAGAAATGTGTGAGGCATGCCATTGCAGTAACTTCTCTGGGAATACTTTAGATTGAAGGTATGAAGGTCTTTGATTATATTCCAGGTTCATGCCACAATTCATCTCCCTTCAGGAGTATTGTAGCAATGAACTAAGGAAAGTAGGAGGAAGGAAAAAAGACTAGCATGTAATGCAAACAGCAGAACTGTGCATATGTGGAGTTTTTCATGTTGTCTTAATTGATACGCTGTGCCTCCTCATTTGGAATGGCTTCTGTTTGTGGGTTGTGACTACGTATATGAATCTAGAAATAGGACAAACATAACACTGTAAAGGAAAAGTGATTGTAATCTTCTGAGCTGGAAGCATGGGATTAGAGATTATCTCCTCAATATCTAGTCATACAAGCTCTTACCAGGTAGCTCCAACTGGTTGTATAGCAAGACATGCTCAAGATTTCCACATGCTGATGCTAATCAGCTCTGCTAAAGCTGTGTACTGAGTTTGTTGTAGTAAATGTCAGCTTAACATATATCAGTTGTAAAGATTATGTTCAAGCGCGGTGAATTTGATCTGTATGAGATATACTGGGTTTACAGATCATGCACCACAAGCTGTGTGCTATTTGTATGTGCTGTATAGCTGCAGTATACATAGAGATATTTCATGACTGAATAAGATATTACAAATAGACTTTACTGAACATGACTTGAAGACTTCAAAGAACTGATTCACTGGGTAATTGTTACTTCATTTCTGAGAAGCTTTTTGTTGTGCTCTCCTCTTCCTTCCACAAACTCATTTTCTCTGCCTCTCAGTCTTCATTTCCATCCCATTCCACCTTTCAATGCCTTTCAGTGCATGCGAAAGGAATGGTAAGACAACCAGATAGCTACTAGCAAGGCCTCTTCACTCCTGCTACTAAAGTATAGGTGTTGCAACAGCAAGACATTTTTCTATGCTCCCTTGGGTATTGCTTCACAACACAAGTCAGACTGCTCTGTGGTTCACTTAGCTCCTAATTCATTCTTCTGTCTGTCTGCCTCTTTTTTTTTTAAACAATAACTACAACGGTGATGCTGTGTAAGGAGATATCATGTATGATAATGGAAGGGGGAAAAGATAGGAGAGATGTTTTTGGCTTGGGGTAAACATGGATCAAATATCTTCTGTCAGCTGAAAGACTACAGTACCTCTTATTGTCTCTATGGTAGAAAGGAGAGCACAAGTGCTACAGATCACTGGAAAAAGGCAATGCAAAATGTGTATGTTAAATATATCAGGAAGTTGTCTTTGCAGTCACAAGACCGTCTTTCATAAAGCTTCTGCTCTGCACAAAGAAAGAAAGCTACAATGACATCTAACTCCCCAGAGCAGTTTCTAACAAAAACAAAGCAAGCAAAGTCTTTTCTCCATTTTACTTGTTTTAAAAAACTTTTATACTGACTTCAAAGGAAAAATATGCTATGAAATTCCCAATGTATTTATAAGCAGCAAACTGTCACTTTATTCTTAAACAGAGCAAATAAAGCCACAAAATGCATAGCTCAGGCCTGTCAAAAAGGTATTGCATTTAAATCAGAAGAAACATTTCACACTGCCTCTTCAAAACAATTTTACTAGTATTCTGTTTAACTATGAAACTAGTTGTGAAAACAGTAAACCTACCCAGCTTTAAATTGTTAAATGTCAGAGCTGGGGTTATGTTTACAATAGAACTAAATGATGTACAGCACCAACTGAATGACCTTTATTGAGTAAACAATTTGTTGTAGTCTCTTGTGAAGCCTTTCTGTTGACATGACTTTAGATTAGGTTTTATGTTAGAATAAGTACTGGCTATATCTAACAGTAAAGGAAACATTCAAGATACTACTTTATTCTCCCTTCCTCCCTTAAGCCTGTCACTTCTTTCTTGTGCACCTGTTAAAGCCCAAGGCTATTGGAAACATTCAGAGTTGTCTTTGAAAACTAATCTGCATGGAAGAGAAATTGAAAGTAATGGCAACCTCTGCTCTTCCTGCTACTCTTGTATTGTGTATGCATAGGATGAAAGAAACTAATTGCTTTTTCGGGCTTTTTGTGTCACAAACTCAGGTAGCCATGTGTTTTTCTTTTCCATCATAAAACCAGAATGGCTTCAAAATGAAATGGGCACAAATGGGCACCTTCGCTTTAGGGTGTCACGATGGTGATCCCTCCATTCTCTCCAGGACTCTGGGAATTCATCTCTACTAAATGACAAACTGACTAAATGTGCTTGGGTTCAGGAACAAATCTCTCCAAATTCCCTATGTTGGCAACACGGCAGTATCTTTTTGGAATGGCATTCAGGTGCTTAGCTGTGTCCTGTGCCAGATGCGCTAAAGAAATGAAGCTGTGTCTCTGTCTTCTTCCCATTGCAGTTCAGGGCGTGGTGTCAACATAAAGTAACTTGCTGCCCTGAAAAGGATGCTGATTTGTTTGGATTCATCTTTTCAAAGGCCGATGTGTCATCAGTCAGCCTACAGCACAGAACAATGTTTAAATTGTGTGGTGTGCTTTTCTGAGCATGGGCAATTGCATGTTACATATAAAGTGTCTCCTTAAGCAGCAGGCATTTTCAGAAGGGTGCAAAAGCAGAGTACCAGTCTAAGTACACAGCTCACAGACAAATGAAGAGAGGAGAGATGGGATGCAGTGCCTGAAGCCCACGGGGAATGAGCAACAGAACTGAGCGTGCATTTTGTTTGATGGTGATTGGGTAGTGTCTGTGTGCTTGGTAGTGGGTCCTGATTTTGTATTTCAGTGTGGTCATGTGAATTTTGATGAGGTTCAAGGAGCTATCTATTTAGTTAGTTACACCTTAGGGAATTTTTCATTTACTAAGTGTTTGAGTATCTTGCTGTCCTATAGAACATTTCTGTTGTCATTGGGGGAGAAGAATTGAACTCTTCTTCTGTCAGTTATTTAAAATAAACTTGTGAAAAGCAGATGTAGAAAGAAATAAAGAACATGCTAAAAACTTTCCAATTCTCCCCTAGTAAATGGGAAATTTACTGATATCTGTGGAAAATTCAATAGACAAAATAACTGGTTTGCTCTTCATTGGCTTGAATGTGTGTAATTTATGATCTAGTTCTTCAAAGCAGGGGATTCTGTGCTTTGTGTCTCATCTGTCTTCCTTGTAAGTACTGTTACAGAAAACTTCTGAAAGGAGCATCAAATCATATTGATGTATAAACCTATACAAAGTAAGTAACTGAAAAAGCAGTATATATGCCCAGAAAACCAATTTAGTCAGCTTGCAAGATTCTAACTGTGTGGACATGAAACTTTGACTATTCCTATCAGTGATATGTATCTATTCGGTTATCAGAGACATTTACTGTTCATCTAGATTAAGCTGTGCAAAACATAGTATATTTGGCTCACTGCTTGTCAGCTAGAGCTCTTGGAACAACAGGGGACAGAGGAATTTTAAGAGTGGCAGGCTGCAGGGAAGCAAAGCGAGAAGAAGGAGCCTGCACCAGGACAACACATTTGGATGTATGTTAGGAGGTGAGAAGTGGATATTAGCAGAGCTTCCTGCAGTTATACTTCCATATGGTTAAGCAGCTGTGCTTGCTTCTCTCAGAATCACATTTTGCTGTTACTGCCTGGAGCCTGATTCATTCAGAGTTACACTCCAGGCCATAGTATAATAAAGCAAAACCTTACTTTCTTCTTTGATTGTAATATTTTAATTAAATGCCAGGTACAACGTTAACAAGCTTCTAGGTAACTTAGAAATCTAACTTTGGTTTCTATCAGTGTTCTTAATACATGATTGAATTGGCCTTACACTTTATTTGAGCCAATCTGAAAATGGATCTATATCTAATGTGTTCTTACATTTCTTTATTTTGGTTACTTACAAGAGGTAGAAAATGAGAAATATTATATTATACTCAACAGCTAAATCACTCCAGCTGGATTGTGAAGCTGAGTAGTACACAGCAATGATGACAGAAGAGAGTGGGGAAAAAAAACCTAAACGTGTAAAGGAGAAACCAAACAGGAAAGATATTCAGTGTCCTGAAGGATTGTTTTTCTTAATATGTGATTCTTCTTAGACTCATAACCACAACACTGAACAAACTATTCTCTCTTATTTTTGTTTCTTAAAAGTCTGCAGGATAATTTACACTACTCAGACTGCAGAATCTTATCTTCCAAATATTGATTAATGTCTCTTTTAACTATTGTGTTTGCTTTTGATGAAGGGGGGAGGAAGAGTGTGTGGTTATACGCTATTTAGTTTTCTCTTTCTTCAGTCACTTCCTCTTTACTTTGCTATTGTTCTTCAGGTAAGAATTATTAAATAGTATATATTAGCCAGACTTGAAGTTGAAACAAGGAATTCATTTGGAATATTTTAGGAAGATGGTGGAACTTTAGATGCAGCTAAGAGATGTTTGCTGACACATATCTATGCTGGGTGACAGTGTATACTGGATAACAAAGTTATAAAGAATTGTGAGATGACGTTAGGTTTGGATTTGAGCTACTTCTCTGGGCATTCGGTCCTGAGATAAAAGACATCCAATTCAGGATGTATTTTCTGTAGCACTTTTGTTTTTCTCCGTTTGTATTTAGTACAAATATTACCAATACATCTGTGTACACATACAGGTAAAATTAATTAATATATTCTATGTCTTTTCCTTAAAGCTGCTACAGTTGGCAGTGCTGGCAACCAGGAGTAATTCCTGCAGATCCCAATTAGCCTCAGATTGTGAAGAGAGAACCAAACTCAAGCACTACCAGAAATGACATCTCATATTTTTAAGTGTCTGTAACCAGAAAGGTATTCCTACTCTGTAAGTTTTTTAGGATGACAATATCTCTTCTAAATACTGTGAGAGAGAGAAGAAAATTAAAATATAGCATTACACACTTAGCACCATTTTCATCACATTTCAAAATCTTTAGGAAAACATACACTCATATTTATGTACTTCTTTCAAAACAAAAACAGAAACAAAAAGCCAAACCTGTTAAAACAGTCAAGATTAAGACCATAATTCTAAGTCCATTTTTCTTAGTCGCGTTCTCACTCAAAAAAAAGCATATGTTGTGGAAAAATGTGGTACTGCATTACGTTGCTTAACCATCTGTTCATACAGACTATCTGTTCATATAGACTATACCCAAAAGGAGAAGTTGAATTGTAAAGAACATTCCACTCATATATGTATTCCCTAAGATATGATCAAATGTTTCATAACAAGGGAGAATAAAAAAAAGAACGCTGCTTGTGAACTCTAGAACTTTTTGCAAAAATATCAAGAATCACTAGAAATATCACTGAATATGATAAAAGATATAAACAGAGAGAACTTGTCTTCAGAAGCACAAGTAAAAAATAAAAAACAAGTAAAAAATTACCTCTAAAAAAAAATAAACTTCAAAAAGAGAAAGTAGGATTATTTCAGTTACACAGATCACATCATGAGTTTTCTAGAGAAAGCATAATCCTCTACTAATGCAGCTTCTTTAACTTGACAGTACAAGGTTGGGTTTGAACCCAGAAACCTCTTGTGGAGTTTTAATATCTCCTTGACAAAGCTTAGAAAAAAAGAAACTTTGCACAGGTTATTTTAACCATTCCAAAAGGAACTTTTGCAAGTTTCATACATCAGGGTTTTTCTGTGTGTGCGTGCAACAGTCCAAACTTGTGAATATGTCTTTCTTTTTCATCACTTTCTCCATATAGGCTTATAAATTTATTAGTTATACCCCTAGAAGAACGAATGATAAATTTGGACTCTGTTCCAGTAAGTAGGAACTAAAATGTATCAGAACTATGTTTACAGGTGTGGCAAATCT
The DNA here is from genome assembly GCA_016647715.1 of Pavo muticus. Classification (NCBI taxonomy): domain Eukaryota; kingdom Metazoa; phylum Chordata; class Aves; order Galliformes; family Phasianidae; genus Pavo; species Pavo muticus. Next base: position 5,180,595 of record JACDJE010000018.1, on the reverse strand, counting down.
TGCATCACCTGAAATTTTTCGATTTGTGACTCCATTTTTACCCGACATGAACACATTACCTGCAAAATTTCAAATGCAATGTACAGATGTGCAATCAAACATTCAACTCAAAGAGAAATAAGATCGTTTCTCTTTACCAGACCTTTATAAACCCCATCTGATCAGAGAGAAGCACTCCTCACTTCACAATCACGCCTTATTCATGTCACTGCTTTTTGGCTGTAGGCACACTTGTGAATGACTGTATTCAAGGATGAAGCACAGGAAAAGTGTCATCAAAAATATCTGACAAACACCTTGAGAGCTCACTGAGAATTGCAGCCACCACCATCAAACCAGACTGATGCATTAATGTCACAAAAACAAGGTCGAATATCTAGTTTTATGTTTTTATTGCTCTCCCTTTTTTAAAATGTTTTAATAAAAAGTATTAAAAACAAAAATAAGTTTCGTTACTTATACACATTAACTATGTTACATGTAAGGGAGGCTCTGAAAGTAATGCCTCCTATTTTACTACGTTGACCCACAGTACCAGGGGCAGGTGTTGGCTGTATGGCAATAGAGGTGAAAGCTTCCCACCAATATTCCACTACACGTTGTGCCGTGTGACAGATGGCAGCAGAGAGGCAGTCTGACAGAACGGTGTCTGACATGGAAGTGTGTAAGAAGCAAAGGTATGGAATTGAATTCCTCCATGCAGAATCAACTGCCCCCACTGACATTCATCGACTCTTGCTGAATGTTTCTGGAGACCAAACAGTGAATGTGAGCACAGTGAGGTGGTGGGTGATGCGTTTCAGCAGTGGGAACAGCGACAGTGGGTCACCTCTGCCGGCACAGGTTCCTGTTCATTACTGGTGAAAATGCATAGCTAATGATGGTGACTCCAAACATTTTCCAAACTGTCACAATTCTTTAAGAAGCTTTATTATAGCTAGAAGCACGTAGCTTTTGAACTAATGATTTCATAGCTGTTTCAGCAATTTCCCTTTTTTTCTTCCACCACCTCGTGTATCCCCATTATCTTGAGGTCTTACTGTCCTCTAGTGGTGAAGGACTATGACAAGTAAAGTTATGGGAGCGTTTAAAAGTGGATGTTCTCTCCATTACAATTTTCACCTTCTCCATGTAATTTTCAGGCCTCTCAGCAAATGAATTCCCAAAAGCAGCTGCTGATCTCAACTGGATAGACCTTAATAAAGTTACTAAGTGTAACGCAGTAAGTTCAATAGTTTCTTGAACTGTGAACTATGGCCCAAGGCTGAATTCAATAGGCAGTTTACAATTAACCACCAGTATATTGTATTATTTTTAGCTTTAAAAGGAAAATCAGCTTCATTAGCATCTCTCATAAACAAGCCCATAAAAATAAACTATGTTTGGACTTTAGATGGGTTTTTCAGCTTATTTCTTCAAAGTACAGTCTTCTAAGTATTAAATTCAGGACAAAGTTTTGCTTATAAATGCACACTTCTAACTTACCAATCTACTGATGAACTGTAATGAATTTCTGAGTTATTCTGTCTCTTATATCCATTTCCAGCACTTCAAATTACTAGAACCCTCAGGTATACAGTTTCATGTTGGGTCACAGAAAGACAGTGTAAGGTGGAAGTCAGTTATAATGATGGATACAGCCACAGCCATACAGGGTTGCATGAAAAAAAGAAGACATCTACCTTGTCACCATCTAGCAGACATTCCCTCAGAAGTATACAGCTCCAGGACCCTATAGACCACTCAGAGCAGATGGTGAACCATGGAACTGCTGATCATCTCTTGCTTAGCATAAGGGTTTCAGAAGAGGACAGATGCAGATTCCTTTCACGTAGATGAACAAAAGGCAGGCTCCATAACTGGGCAGAGGCAACAGAGCGATTTTCACACTCAAGAGCTTAAGATCTGGCTGTTTCAAACCTTTATTTTGGAACAACTAGATTATGAGATTCAAAACAGATCATCTGAACTGGAAAACCCCCCACTACCTGATTGTGTTTTATATCAGGTCTCATATTATACAAAAGTAAGAGGCTGAGCAAGTAGATCAGTCATTTGGCTTATTCAGACTTGCACTTACTGCACAGTTTGGAGTACTGGTGAAAGCCAACCTGTTAATAAAAGGCAGTCCAGTAACAAGCAACCTTCTAATGCAAGGTATTCACTGTCACTGAGAAGAAGTAGAATCATATATAATCCAGGACAAAACTAACATTTTAAAAGTTACCATACAACTTTTCACTGCACGTCCTCAAGTAGAGCTCTTTTAATCACACTTCATCAGACACAGCTATTTTTGAATAATAAATGAAATCATAAAAAGCAATTGATTCAGTGTAGGCGCAAACAACTCATAGTACCTTACAGAGGGCTCCTTACAAACTTTGTGACTGTGATATGTAGACATGAAAGACATTCCAGTATCTCGATTAACAAAAATATTCTGTAGGTTTGTTCAGCTGTTTTTCAAGTAAAGTACCTTTTGCTTATAGATCATTACCAGCATCTATTCTAATCATACCAACTCTTATTTTTAACAGGTAGTCATTCTCTGGCAAGCTATAGCCTCAAAATCTTCATCAAATTCCTTCTGTCTTTCTATATCCTGACCTTGTACACTAAATTTTACAAGGATACGTAATTGTATATTGGATACATTATTTTGTAAACTGAACATAGGCTAGCTTGGAGCTCATCTTAACAATCTATGTAAATAACCAATCTTATTTCAGAAAGCTAGTTCTTGCAGTTTTACTTACCTCCATAGGACAAATCCTCAGATTCTTAGATTTTGTTCATTAGCTGTTGACAAGTCCTGAAATTAAATAAAGTCTAAATTGAAAAACTTCAACAATAAATCATGTGGTATTATATTACATATTAAAGACAAAATTAATCTCCCTAGAGATGCTATGTAAATACTTCTAAACTTCATCCCAGTATATTTTAATTAACAGCAAACAATGTTTTAAGACAAAGCCAGGGCAGCTAATCAGAATTCAGCAAAGGGATATGGCTTGCAACATGATGTTGAGCAATAAAACTGGGAAGTAGACTTTTCAAAGTAGCCTGAGCTTAGAGACTGGCTGGACAATGGCCTGCTTGTGGGAGGTGGTGAATGACTACCTCTGCATCGCTTGTTTATTTTTCACTTATTTCATTTATTTCACACTTTCACTTATTAAACTGTATTTACCTTGACCCACAAGTTGTTGGGGTTTTTTTGCTCTTCCAATTTTCTCCTTCATCCTGCTCAGTGAGGGTTGTGAGTGAATGACTGGTAGGAGCTTAATTGCTGTCCAGGGTCAATTTACTACAACATCTCACACATGAATTGTTTTAACTGCCTCTCTATATTAGCTAAATAATAGTAATGTTAAACGTGAAGCTGCTGAAGTGTCCCAAATGTCCACGCTGAATGGTGAAGAACATTACGACACAATTCACCCAGCATCAATGTCCTCAAAGGAGTAAGGGTTGGGTTGCTCCAAATGAAGCTTAAAAGAATAATGTAATAATATGAGTCCATTTTTAAAGAACTTCCTATGATACTTTATCCAGTGAACAATTTTCTGGGTCAATTCATTTCAAAAAGTTAAGACAGCTCATCCTCAGATTTTCTGTGACACTACTTCCAGCATTTCTGCAAATGTACGAACAGCTGGATGTCTTCCTGGATTGTTCTAAGGGGTGATATAAAGCAATACTTGTTAGTTTACAAATCAGACATTGAAGTAAGATATTCTAATCTCTAAACATTAGAGAAAACCAACCCATGAAACAACAGGGAAGCAAGCATAATCTTTCTGTTTAGAATGGCTTGTGTTAATATAGTCTCTACTACTCATTAAATTTCTGTAATGCATCCAGAGGCAGCATTAGAGAAACAATATCTACAGTCTTCTGAGCTATTTGCTACTGTAAAATGGATATTAGAAGGAATCCAGGAGCTCTTACAATAATGTAGTTTTTATTCTGGGCTTAAAGCCTGGAGATTTTGACTTTCAAAGACTCTGAACTGAGAATAATTCAGTTTAAGCATCAGCATGAACATATGTATGATTATTTCTAGAGCTCAGACAGCAGAGTCCTGCTTTGTTACAGAATTACAGGCTCATTGGCTGAATCACCTTGGACATTATTGTCAATATTAGAGAAGACAGTAGCTCTCTTCTTACATTTATAACATATTATATATATATATATTTTCCTCACTGAAATGGATTTTAACTGGGATAGAAAACCAATGTAATAATAAATGATATTCAGACAATAAATTATTTTTCCCCAGGAAAACATAGGGAGAAAGTCATCCAAAGTCCCATTAGGGGCAAATAGCACATTTTCTCCAAACCCAGAATTTCCACTAAGGGAAATACTTTTTCTCTATTGCACAAAAGAGTCATTTCCCCCTTCAATAGATTCTGAGATTCAGAACCGAGTCACTGGAAATATATTTCTAGGATATTTCATCTTTTTTTTTTTTCTTTTCTCATTTTAAGATTGGTCATGGCTGGCACATAAGAGAGAAAAAACACTCCTTGAAGGTAGTGACATTACTGTTTTTCATGCTGTCATTAAAAGAGGTTCTGGGATTTGGGAACAAGATATTATCCTGAGTTTAATGGATCTATATCTCTGAAATATCCAGGATGGTTGAAGGGACAAGACAAAGCTTTTGAAGAGGGTGACAGAGGAAAAATGGTACCTAACCCTGCCTTCAGCATAGAAAACTTAATTTTCAGGAGACAGAGAATGCACTTAGTTTTAAAACTATCTACAAAACATGCCATGTCTAAAGATAATTTAAGGGGTATATAGTCTACCACTGTCTTATCCATAAAAAGGAAGATTTTTAAATGGAGAATCCAAAAGTTTAAATGGAGTTGTGGAAGCAGCACAACATTGAACTGGGTTGCCACATAGTGCAATTACTAGCACTTACTTCTTGGTAACCCAATACCACCCATTCTCCTGTGTTCTCCTTCAGCATGATCTAACTGTGTACAGAGAAGGGCAACGGAGCTGTGAGGGGTCTGGAGCACAGGATTTATGGGGAGCGGCTGAGAGAGCTGGGATTGTTCAGTCTGGAAAAGAGGAGGCTCAGGGGAGACCTGATCGCTTTCTACAGCTGCCTGAAAGGAGGCTGCTGTGAGGTGGGGGTCAGCCTTTTCTCTCAGGTAACAGTGATAGGATGAGAGGGAATGGCCTCAGATTGTGCCTGGGGAGGCTGAGGTTGGATATTAGGAAACATTTCTTCTCAGAAAGAGCAGTGAGGCAGTGGCACAGCTTGCCCAGGGAGGTGGTGCAGTCACCGTCCCTGGAGGTGTTCAAGAACCATGTGGATGTGGCACTGAGGGACACGGTTTGGTGGTATGATGGTGATGGGTTGGATTAGATGATCTTAGAGGTCTTTTCCAGCCTTAATGATTCTATGATTCAAAGGTCACTATTTTAAGGTGGTGAAAGATAGTTCCCCACAGTCTCTCATCCCTTTATAAACTCATACATTGGGCTTGTCTCCTCTGTTATATATCTCAGTTTAGCTCTTTTTTTTTTTTTTTTTTTTTNTTTTTTTCCGAAAGCAACACCTAAGAATAACCTAAACAGTCTCAGAGGAGCAGATTCCCGCTCCCGTCCGCCGCCGCAGCGTCCGTGTCAGTGTCTGCGCCCGCTCGCGCCGCGGCTCAACCCTTCCCCTTCCCTCAGGGAAGGCTCCCGCTCCCCCCGCGGCCGCCAGCGAGCGGGATGGGGCAGGAGGGAGGGAAAGAGGGAGGCGGCTTCCTCCCGCCCTCCCTTCCTCGTCCGGCCGCCAGCAGCAAGCCATGGCCCTCGGGCTGGGAGGGCGCTGCGGCTCTGCCGGGCCAGGGGAGCGCTGAGGGGCGGTAGCCGGGACGGGACAGGGAGCAAGCAGCCAGCCCGGGGCACGGCCCCGCCGTCGGGCACCTCCCCTCAGTGCTAGCCCCCCCACCGCCGCGGCAGCCCCCCCAGCCATGGGGACAGCGTCGTCGCTGGTGAGTCCGGCGGGCGGGGTCGGGGAGGTGATCGAGGACACGTACGGCGGCGGCGAGGCCTGCGAGATCCCGGTGGAGGTGAAACCCAAGGCCCGGCTGCTCCGCGGCTCCCTGCGGCGCGTCGGCGCCTCGCGACCCGGCGGCCTGATCGGGGCTAGCTTCAAGTCCACGGCCTCGGTGCAGGAGCTGGAGTGCGTGGCGGAGTACGAGCGTCTGAAGAAGGAGTACGAGATCTTCCGCGTCAGCAAGAACAACGAGGTGGCCTCCATGGTGAAGAAGGAGGCCAAGCTGGACAGGGAGAACAAGCGGCTGCGTGCGGAGCTGCAGGTAGCCCCAGCCACTGGGTCTGTCCTGCTCACCTGGAAGGCTGTGGCAGGGAGGTGAGAGCGCGATGGCTCATCCTTCCCAAGGAAGGCAGGGAAGCGGCGCGCATCCCTGTGCCATGCTGGTAGTCGTCGTGCCTCTCTCTGGGCGGGGCCGTGTGGTGCTTAGCATCTCCTTGGAGTAAGGAGAGTTGTGGGGTAGCATTGTATTGAGATGTGGCGTTCACTAGCTGGAAAGTAAGCTAAAACCATTTATTGCTGATTGCCATTCCCTCGGTAAAGTGGTTTATTCAATCTTTTCAGGCACTTCAGAAGACTTACCAGAAAATACTTAGAGAGAAAGAAAGTGCATTAGAAGCTAAATACCAAGCCATGGAGAGAGCTGCCACATTTGAACATGATCGAGACAAGGTCAAAAGGCAGTTCAAGGTATGGCCTGACTTTTCTTTTCTTGGGAAAATGATCAAAAGTAGATAAAGTTGACACTTAGTCTCATTCCCCAAAGGAACTTCTTTAAAACAACGTTCACAAAGACCGGTCCTAAAAAGGTTGCGGTATTGTGGTTGTAGCTGATTATTTCCTTCAGGATAATCCTACCAAAACTTCTCTGTAAGATTAAGAGAAAAAGCAGAAAACAGCTTTTAAAATACTAAAGTAAATTATGCAGAGATATGTCTTAAACTAAATTCCTGTGTTATTCCAACACAGATTCTTGTAACTTTCATACCCGAGAGTGACAGGAAAATGTGGGCCTCAAATTGGCACATGCTGAAGAAACGTGTAAACACAGAGATTTGTTTCTGAATCTACTTCTGTTTAGCAATGTAAGACTTCTAACTCACACTGAGGTGTATATTAGTGCATCTGTTTTGGCTGCTAAAATATGAGAGACCATTCAAGATAAAAGCATTTGCACTACTTTGAGGAAAAGTCAAACTGATACTTCTGCTTTTCCTTTGCTGCTTATGAGGGTACTTCCACCACCTAACACAGGGAAGCAGACCTTGGTTTTGCACTGTTTTCAAGATTCTTTAATTGTAGCAGGTGTTCATATTTATCAGAAACATAAAAAGAGAACTGTTTCTGACCTCATTTAAGAAAAAGAAACTGGAAGAGGATTTTATCTCACTCTATTTAAATCTAGTTTCTTGTTTCCTTCCTCTTGTGATGGTAATATTTTAAAATAGGACATCTGGAATACTCAATCGCTTTCTATTTTAGGAAATTTAAATTGCCACTATAGTCAAAACTAAATACAAGATTATATGTAAATGTTAAATATACATGGAAAAGTAAAAGAGAACCTTTGAAGGAAATTACCACATGCAGTGATTTTAGAAGACGCTTAATTTAAAAGGTCAGGAAAAACGCTTGTCATTTTTAATGAACTTCCCATACTAATGTGGACTCCTGACTTTCGGAACAGTATGCAAAGCTTTAGAATGGTAACATTTTAACATCGGATAATTTTAGCTCTGTTTTTCTGCTCATTTATAGGTTCCTGATTGGTTTTTGTTCACATTCTCATGCTTTTTTTTTTTTTCCTGCTAAACGAATACTAGAAACTTATCTTTACAATTAAAAGTAATTAATAGGGATTCAGGGATCTGATATTGAATTTCAAAAGATAATGGCTTTTATTTCAAATTTAGTTGGCTTTTTTTTTTCCACTTGTAGATTTTTAGAGAAACAAAAGAAAACGAGATTCAGGACTTACTGAGGGCCAAACGAGACCTAGAAGCAAAACTTCAGAGGCTCCAGGCCCAAGGAATCCAAGTGTTTGATCCTGAAGAGTCTGATTCTGATGACAATTGTACAGATGTCACGGGTGAGAATTTCATCCCCAGCATTTAGTGTTGTAATGTGACTGAAAGTCTATGAATAGTAGAACAGAAGGCAAAAAATTATCTTCTGCTTATTAATACAGCTTGAAAAGTGACAAAAAATATTTTGAAGGATTAAGGGAGCTGACTTTGCAAATATATTTTATATTATGGAAGCCCTGATTTTCTGGTCTCAGACATGAATAATGAAGAAAATAGAACACTGTCAAGAAATAGAGAAACAGTGACTTTTAAAAAAAATCGTTCTGTGACCAATTCTGAGTTTCCAGTCTATTCTGAGCTTTCTTCTAAGTTTTCTTATTCTAGATCTGGGAGGTTATGTTCCAGAGGATTTAAAGAATACAACTGAAACCAGAGGGAATCTTGGATAGACTTACTGTCTGTCCGTAAGTCTGTGATGAAATATGCCAGTCTCAGTTGCTGTACTTTTCAAAGTAGCAGAGTTAGGTGTTCAACAAATATGATCTAATCAAAAGAGAGTTTCAGTGGAGAATTTTTTGAAAGGGCAACCCTAGCAAACCTAATGAAACACAAGACAAAACCTTGCACACGCCATAAGAGGTACCTGCTAACACAGTGTGGATTCAGATACACCCGTCACCAGTTCTCTGGCTGTGTACCTGACTGGAAACACAGCAGTAAGTGTAGTGGACAGTTAATATCTTGACACTGTTACGAATGGCCACCATTACTTCTTGCACCACCTAGGATTACTGAGGGAACACTGTGTCCAAGTGCTGTTGTGTAACATTTGCTTTGCTTGCTAAGATATATCAACAATTGCATCTTGGTGGCAATATAAATAAATATGCGATCTTTGAAACTAGAAGTATTTCAAAATGCGTTAATTGGCTCTTTGTATGCCAGTTGTCCATTTTGATGAACCATAGTGGTACTGATGGTTTTTTTCCTGCCTTTTGTCTTAAATTCGTTTTTGAATTCACACTTCCATTATGTTTTTCTAAGTCTTATTCAATTTTCTGTTTACCTTCATTAAAGAATATTTAATGTCTTGGGAGTTTATACAGTTTGACAGAAGGGTAATGCACACATATTATGAAGAGATGCTGTGAATGCTGTCTCACAAAACACAGAAGATGTATTTCAGTCCTGACCTAGAGCTCCTTTCTGCTGTCTTAGCTCTGGAACACTCCTGAGCAAAAGTTGTCAGTTTTGTGACGTGAACAAATGACTGCATCCATACTGTAAACAGTTTTCCTGATCTGTCATCCAGGACAGCATTTGAACCCTACTGATGTGAACAATCTATGTAATAACAAGTAACAACAAATAACCTCATCCTTTAGTAGTATGGCTTCCTATTAACTTCAGATTAGCATTTTTATTTGCTGCACACAGAGGTGAGAGCACATCTGCTAAAGGAGAAACAATTACATTCAGTAGCTTGTGACAGGTGATATCAGCTCAAATATTTATGACTGATAATTTGCCCTGTTCAGTGATAATGAAGGGGGTTTTTTGGTTTGTTTATTTGTTTGTTTGTTGGTGGTTTTTTCCCCCCTAATTTTTAGCTGCTGGGGCTCAATCTGAATATTGGAATGGAGGAGCCTTGGGAAGTGAGCCATCCATGGGCAGTATGATGCAACTTCAGCAGTCTTTCAGGGGGCCTGAATTTGCTCACAGCTCTATAGATGTTGAGGGACCATTTGCAAATATAAACAGGGGTAAGTAATGGGGGACTGTCTTCTTGGGACAGTATGTACTTATGTCATTTTTTTAATCCATTCCTACATAATTTGACAGAAGAATTAAGATACTTCTTTGTAATAATAAAAGGACTCTATGTACATGCCAAATTGTGTTTAATGTATTTGATAGCTATGGTACGTGGAGTACTGAGCTTAGCAAACAGCAGTGAACAGCTCTCAGCTGTGAATAAACCAAAACCAACTTCACTCCTCGTATTGATTAAGGAAGATAGTTATCTCTTCCAGTGTTGACTGTGGTTTTTTCCATTCTGATTAAAATTCTCAGCTTCCTGACTGTGAATGTTATGTTGGTGTTGGCATAAAGTACACCTCTGTTTTCTTATTGGATTTGCATTGTTTTTGACTCTTCTTAGAGTTCATTTCATTGAAATCTGATGGCGTGACAAGGATATATGCATTGTTATATGAATCAGTGTTAGACATTTTGTTATCAGCAATTGTTACTTTTTAACTTTGTTTCCCATATTGCCTCTTGCAAATTGCCTTCTGCTGCTCTATATTTCCCCTCTGTTGCCCTGGCCCTAGAACCCTTCCTGCATGGCAGTTCCTTCCATTTTTCTTCAGTCCTTAAGGCGCTGATTCAGAAGTCTCTGCCTACAGAGTGGGAGGGGAATCTGCTCTGTGATGGCTGTCTTCCTGTACTAATCTTTCCATTGAGCCATTTGGTACTGAAAGGGAAATGTATTTCAAGCTTGAAAGAATGATGAGCCACAAAGAGAAGAACCTAGGAAAGTTTTAAAGTTAGTTACTGCTGTATTGAATTGGCATATAGTACAAATAGAGAACGCTGCGCGCTCTATCTCAAGAAGAGGCACTTCCCATGTTTCACTTTGTTTAACTGGTATGGTCTCATTGAAATACATGCAGATCAGAAAGAAAAAAAGTAATTGTTTGGTAACAAAAGTAATTATGGAGGTTTCTAATATTTTCTGCATACTTTTATTTATTTTACAATCGTCAACGTGATTTTTGTGCATACATTTCATCAGTCCTATTTTAAATATCATTATAATTATAATACATGTATATTTTAAAATATTGCTTTGCCATATTATCAAATTATATGGTGTTCTCAGATTGGACGTGTTCTCTAAATTCATTTTTTTTGAAATGAAAATAAGTGTAAAAAGGTTATTACTATTTTAAATTAAATGTAGTATTAATAATGTTAAGAGATGATTACTTATCCATTATCCAGCATAATCAGATATGGAGATCTCTTGACTTCATTTCTTTATTGGCAGATGACTGGGATGCTGCTGTTGCCAGTATATTACAGGTTACTCCTCTGTTTTCCCACTCTCTGTGGAGTAACACAGTGAGATGTTTTATTATTAGCACTGATGAGACTCAACCAGAAGTGGAAATCTTCATTCGAGTGAGTACCTGACAAACTTTTTGTTTCCCCTGTGATACTTATTCAGAAATTTCTCTAATATTTCTTAAGAGCTTTGGTAACTATCTTGAGTTCAGTGAACTCAGAGGAAGTCTTGCCAAGGACTTCAGGGGAAGAAATTATATAGAAGAAAAATGAGATTTACCTTGGAGGTCCTTAAGGCTATACAGATTTAGAAATAAAGCAGTTATTCAAATTTGCTTTCAGAACTACTCACCAAAACTTCAAAGAATCTGTGAAACAATGGGCTACTTCTTTCAAGTTGTTCATTTTCCAGCTGAAAATGAAAATCATTTTAAAGAAGTACGAAAATGGGAAATTGAAAAAAGTTCATTAGTCATTTTGCTCCTACATTTAACTTTGCCAAGGTAAGTATTTTCTAGGCTGGGAAAGCAAATGGAAACTGGGAACTTATGGAGAGTGCGTAGCTTATTAAAATGTCTGTGATACTTTATTGAGTACGTTTCCTGAGATGGTATCTTCTGAGTGATACTCCTTCAACCTTTAGGTTTACTGGTGCGAACAGTTAAAAGAATCTATCAGCTTTGTTGTCATTTACTTTTTCTTGTGTCTATAGATTCTGTTAAAATACAGCATGAAATATGGCTTTGTAATAAGGAAATGTTTTGCTTTCCAAGAACAGATTCTGCCAAGCATATTGCTGGAATCTTAGGAATTCAAATTGGCTGGCATGAATGTCTTCAGTGTTTTTCATTTGCTTATCTATCCTTACACCTGCCCATAGTATTTTGCTTTTGTTCTGTCCCATATAATCTTTTGTCTCCAGCTTCTTTCTGGACCGATTTCATGGCTTTCCTGTGCAGTACCATACACTAACTCTACAAATGGATTTACTGAACTTATGGTGTTTTAAGACAAATGGTGATGCAACATGTTCCATTTTTTCAGTGTTTTGTAGTATTTGCCTAATCTTCTAGAAGAAGAAATGTAACTCACTGAATGAAAAACACTGACCTGAAGATATTGTTAGAATTGTATTAGGACTGTTTATTTCTGTTGTGCATTTGGGAATTTTGGGCAGAAAATTTGGTTTTCATGGTTCGGGGGAAAGGGGAATTAATTTTGCTGAAAAAGAGATTAAAAAGGATTAGAAAACATAATATAAAAGTTCATGGAATGATCATTCCAAAATGCCTGTATGGAAGCAAAAAATCTGTAAGTAGTGATATGCATTAGGTTTCAGATTAGGGATAGATTTTGGAACTGAAGATTTCATAGCTGTTGCATTATTAGAGCTCTTGTATTAACTAGACCTACTGATTCTGTAAGTAAAACATCTTTCCCCAGGGAACTAAAAGCTGGCTTAAGACAGTAGTAGCTCAGATTTACAGTAGTCAAGTGCATGAGGGAACAGCCAGGTACCACAGATGATTTTCTTTTGCTTTCATGTAGAAGTTGGGATACAGCTGCCACGTGTTTATGCTTTGAGAAAGAGTGTCAGCTGCTGAGGGGCCATTGCCCCCCCAGGGGAACACTGTTGCCAAATAACTCAGCTTTACATATGTGTGTCACGAGTATTTAAGAATAAATTCCTCCCCCCACCAAAAAAAAAAACACCAAAAAAAAAAATCTCAAGCAAACAGCAAAACCCGTCAACAACACAGAAGAGTATTTCTGCCAAAGGTATTCACTTATTTCTCTTACAAAGTCTGTGCTGGAACTCATAGTGCTCATATGAAGAAAATAGTATTTGGGAAATCCTGTCTGCTACTGTCAGCATCCCCAGCTTACATAGTTCCTTTTGTGGAACAGCAATAGGCTGCTCAGTTTGATATCCGTGGAATCAATTCCTTCACACGTACGGAGTGCTTTGGAGATTGGCTAAGAGACTATCCTACATCTCAAATGCTAATAGACTCTTCCTTATAATGTGTATTCCTTCTTCAAGGAGTAGGACAGAGCCTTCAGAGAGGTGACTGCAGGGCATATAGTATGGTATTTGTTAATCACGTGTGAATCCCAATTTTGTTTCCATGCAAAGCAATTATTTTTCACTCTGCATTTTGGTATGACAGGAAGATAGACTTTTAATTTACAAAGCATTAACCATAAAAATTAATAAAGTTTTCATATTTATAGTACAAGTAGCATAAATTTCTCTTTTACATGCTCTTTGCTTCTGGATTTATCTTAAGTTCTCGAATGAAATATTTGGTTATCCTTGTTGTAAATAGTTATGACTTTTGAATTAGATTTTGCAGTGAAACCCATCTTCGGATCTTGTGTTGATTGAGCTATTTACTACAGCAGTGTAATATAGCACAAGAATGCTGATTTCCAATCTAGTTGTTTGTTGGAAGACTGTGAAGAAGCCTTCTTGAAAAATCCAGAAGAAAAACCCCGTCTGATTTACCACAGAATGGGTGATGACAGAGTCAGCTCAGACTCAGTGCAGCAGTTACTTGAGCAAATTTCTTATGTGAACAAAGCAAAGGTATGGTATTCCAAATGCTGTTAAATTTTAAAAGGCTTACTTTCCTGCTATGAATAAGATCAAATGTTAGTAGTCTAAGATTTTCAGAGAAATTACATTACACTTTTTGCTCTGGATACTCATTTTATGAGTAGGACTTGAATCTGAAATTTATGAAGGTTATGAAATTTTTATTGGCAGGGGAAAGGAAACCCACTGCATTTTTATTGAAAAAAATCCCTGTGCTATAGGGATGGAATTTCTCATCTGTGTTTAGCCATGTAAAAGGCAAAGGTATTTAACTAAGGTCCCTCTGCAGCCACTGAAGACATACGTGTACCTCTAGAGAGATTCTTTGCATCTCAAAATAGATGATCTCCCTCTGTAGAGAGGACTGCTGAGAACAGCTGAGACTGAATGCCAAAGTTTTAAATGCTTAAGCAAAGTGAGTCCTACCTGAGGAGTACAACAGAATTGTGTTTAAATGTGTTGCGGAATGTTTTAAGTCCTAAATATTATTCCCAATTGGATTCAGGGTCACTTCATGCTTCATTTATTTTTTCAGATGATTGATCACGTGGGAGATGTGGAGGAAGGAACATATGAAATCTATACTTGTGTGGAGAAGATAATTAAACAGGTAGGGTACCTGGTGCTTTGCAGCTTCTTTTCCTACTCAGATTTATGATCTCAGACGCTGTCAGTGTGATTGTGATATGCTGATTCAATGCAATTCAGGTATTCTTTTTGTGTTACATCACTAGTACCTGGCAAGCAAGGAAAACTTGGAATGGAAAAAGAAAGAATCCGAAACTAAGCAATGCCTTTATGCAAAGAAGCAGGAATAACATGGTCAAGGTGTCAAGCGTTGGACTAAATTCTCTGTTAATGTGATGTTCCGTATCATGGAACAATAAAAGGTTGCATAGCGCATTCTCTCCTTAACCGTCCTTGTTGTGTATTGCTTCCACTAGCAGAAGAGTGAAATTAGCTTACTGAGACCTGTGATTGTTTCATATAATAGCCTGTTCAGTTACATTCCCCGCCACTGTGTAAGGCAGTGAGCATACTGATGTTAGGAGAGTTGCACTCATACACCCTGGCATTGAGAGTAGCACTATATGTATCTACACTTCTATAGTTGCAGTTGTTTCCACATTATTCTGTTTCCCTCAGGATATATTGGGCTGTGAAATGACAGAACTGGAAGGCAAAGATTTGGGTAATAAGGAAGAGTCCACTGCTCCTGAAGAAGAAGTTTTTGGCGATGTACTGTGGGATGCACACGATGAACAGGAACAGATGGAAGCTTTTCAGCAAGCCTCTAATTCAACATGTGAGCTGGGATTTGAGAAAGTAGGTACACTGAAAATGTATATGGATGCAGAGGAAGCCATCACTCATTTCCCTCTCTTGTGAGGCAAGATGTAGTTCTACTGAAGAAGTTGTGTCTGAGAGCATCTTTGTGGCTGCTACTCCTTAGGCTAGGAGAAGCCATATGTCTTATGTAGATGGCATATTTATTTTCTGGGAGAGATGCCAGTTTGCCTGTTGTTGAATGGCATTGATGAAGAAGCAGTTGTTGTTTCTACACCGTGGAAAAGCACTAGAATGGCGTGCCAGAACTTGAGTGTCCTCCTCTTAGGCTTTGAATGTCAATAAGAAAAAACTCAGAATGTCTTTTTTGAAGGAAATTGGAGCTCTATCTTGGCATCTGGAGTTAGGTTTAATGCAGATGGCTAATGCAAAGATTTCATCTCATTGTACAACCAGAGGTATTTGAAAATAACATAGTAAATTTAAAGGTAAAGAGGTACTGAATAACTCAGTACTACCCTGTTAGTGGAAATAGTTTTATAAAGCATTTCAATATGAAGGTGTCAAGAACAGATATATGCAGGGGAAGTATAATAAAATGTAGAAAGTAAAAACATTAAAGTCATGGAAAGTGATGTCACATCTGATCTAGGCAGCATTCTTTGATGTTGTGATGTAGCTTAAGGATGCAGTTTCTGTGTTAGTATAAATTAGGATCCCAATTTTACTAGTACTGTTTTTTCTTTTACTTTGCTGTTCATATATTGGCAGTGAGTTGGAGGATTGTGCTAACTTTACTACATACCAGAACAGTAAATAATAGAATATTAAAAGAAAACGTATGTATGTATCTTAATGTGCTTCTACTTCTTATTTGCAGATAAAATATTTCTCTGAAAGTGAATTAAGGGCATTTCATTTTGTTTTGCTTTTAAATCATCCTGAACTCTGCCATAACATTGTTGGACTTCCATGTGGGAAAGAAAACATTACTTTTGTGTGCTTAGTGGCTTCATAATCTCATGCCTCATGCAAACTTTGAAGGCTTTGTCCTAGCAAACGTGTCCAGTACAGAAGAGTAGTTGAGACGTGGAGAGGGGAAAAAAGCCTTAGTGAACATAGTACCCCATTGCTTTAGTATATTAACATTATAAATGTTATTTCCATTTGCATTTGCTATATTGTAGTATTTCTTTCTCTATCTTAATAAACTTGCACATAGATGTAGTTTTTGGATGGTTTACAGTAGCAGGCAATATATTTTTTTCTTAAACAGCAAGATGTTTATAATGGTTATTTCTTTTTTATAGTATTTTGAACGTCTGAATGACCTCGTAGCAGCACCAGCACCAATTCCACCTCTGCTTGTATCAGGCGGACCAGGTTCTGGGAAATCTCTCCTTCTGTCAAAATGGTAAGGTAATATTTTCTTCTTTTTCTTTAAAAAAAAAAGCTGTTACTTTTTTTAAATGTTACTTCTCCTTGTCCTTTCCCTTTATCTTTTTTCCTGTTTTTCTTTTATCTTTTTTTCCTCCTTTTCTCTGTTTTTCTTTCCCTTTTACATTTTATTTTTTATGAAATTTAAGAAAGATGTTGCCATTACATTTAAAATACTGTATCTATTTGATAAGAGGTAAAGTGGAGATGTTTGCAAAGCACTGATGTTATGAAACAGTGCTGGAAAGTTTTGTAACATTTGAGTAGCTGGACTGGCTTTAACAACTCCCTGAATGCAATGGCAAAATCCTACAGATCTGTCCTTGTGTAGCATACATAGGTGGTTTCTGTAGCTCGTAGTGTTGCCCTTCTCTTGGACCTAAAACAGTCCTTTGGAGTCTTTTTCACTCAAATAAAGAAAAGATCAGACCAAATAATTTATCATAGCAATACATTTCACAATCACTTCTAGGTTATGACAAGATTTGCTGTCATAAAATAAATTGATAGTGCCATTACTTTTAAAAAGCTCAGTATCATGCGAATATCCAGTGCCACAAAGGGTAGTTGTTAATGGCCACTGGTACTGGGGGGAGCAAAAGTGAAAATAGATATAAAAGATTCAATTACAGAATCACAGAATCACAGAATCACCAAGGTAGGAGAAGACCTACAAGATCATCCAGTCCAACCATCCACCTATCACCAATAGTTCTCACTAAACCATGTCCCTCAACACAGTGTCCAAACATTCCTTGAATACATCCAGGGTCAGTGACTCCACCACCTCCCTGGGCAGCCCATTCCAGTGCCTGACCACTCTTTCAGAGAAGTAGTATTTCCTAATGTCCAGCCTGAATCTCCCCCAGCACAGCTTGAAGCCATTCCCTCTATTCCTGTCACTAGTTCCACGAGAGAAGAGGCCGACCCCCAGCTCACTACAACCTCCCTTCAGGTAGTTATAGAGAGCAATAAGGTCTCCCCTGAGCCTCCTCTTTTCCAGACTGAACAATCCCAGCTCCTTCAGCCGCTCCTCATAAGACCTGTGCTCCAGACCCCTCACAGCTTTGTTGCCCTTCTTTGAACACGCTCCAGGGCCTCGATGTCTTTCTTGCAGTGAGGGGCCCAAAACTGGACACAGTACTCGAGGTGCGCCTCACCAGTGCTGAGTACAGAGGTACAATTACTTCCCTTACTTCCCTGTTCTTGCTGTTCCTGCTGGCAACACTGTTTCTGATGCAAGCCAGGATGCCATTGGCCTTCTTGGCCACCTGGGCACACTGCTGGCTCATGTTCAGCCGAGCATCAATCAATACCCCCAGGTATTGATACCCACACATCAGAAAACATCTGACATTCTGTAAGGTAAACACTGAACACCTCTAGCTCAGACATTCTACCTCCTTAGGCAAAACTCATGACTTTTAATTTACATTTGCAAAAATAGTCTGTTATATATAGGTGTTATTTTCAGTGTTTGTGTTGTTGTTGTTTGTTGTTTTTTTACTTCTCTCTGTAGGATTCACTTGCAACAGAAGCATTCACCAAACACTCTGATTCTTTATCACTTTGTTGGGAGGCCCATGTCTACCAGTTCAGAATCTGCATTAATAATTAAACGCCTTACTTTAAAGGTATGCTGTATTATTACATACTCTGCTTTGCGTGATTCATTGGAAAGAGCCAGTGTCTCTGTAGATCAAATGGAAGATTTCTACAGGTTCTTCTACATCCATCAAGAGCAATGAAAGTGTAAAACATTATAGAAGGGGGGAAATCTGACACTTCGCATGGAATGAAGATCTCTTAAATTGTATCTCTGGGATATTTGTAATAGTTATACTTCCAGTGACAAATACTGATGGCTTATAAAGCCGTATTAGCTTCTTCCAAACTTTTCTGCTATCCGGACAATAAGAGAAGCAGGTAGTATCTCTTATATGTCTGTAGCAATCTGAGGCTAGATTTGCCAGTTGGCACTGTTGTGTTCTTAGACTAGTCTCTCTCCTATGTCCAATTATTTTTTAATTGTGTTAGATATTTGGGAAATGAATGCAAAGTATTTTTGTGCCAGGGTCTGAACTCCCTTTTTCCTTCATACGGTGGCAAAAAAAGACTTTGCAGTAATAAAACCTTTAGGAAAACGAAATAAATTGTGTGCTCCTTGCAATTGTCTCATGTATTTTAGAAGTTCACCTTATTTAACCTGTGCAACTTTGAAGTCCTTTTAATTCTCCGGATCCCTTGTCCATTGTGTAAACTCAAGTTCTCTTTGTAGAATTATACAGTGAATTCAATAAATATTCTGAGTTCTATATAAACTAGAAGAAAAGAATCCTATGTGAACTTGACTAGAATTACCCCAGCATTACATAACTTTTTTCTTTTGTGTCTGTGGATCTTTATTCAACTCTCATAGTTGACTTTTAAGGTAGGATTTGTTATGTTTGTTTATAATTCTGCAGCTTATGCAACATTCTTGGTTAGTGTCACCTCTGACCTTGGATCCAGCTAAACTTCTAGAAGAATTTCCTCGTTGGCTGGAGAAACTTTCTGCACGTCATCAAGGCAGCATCATTATAATTATTGATTCCATTGATCAAATACAGGTATCTTTTCAGAATGCTTAGCATTTGTCAGTCCAAAAGAAGCTTTGACTACTGCAATAGGTTCAGCTATATCTGCATAGCAGAAACGTTAATGTCTTCTGTAGTGTAATGAGCACATTTAGAATAATTTGCAGCAAGTGCAGATGAAGTAAAATAGTCTTTCGGTTTTAGAGATGAAATTTGTGAGTTGTGGGTTTTGTTTTGTTATTGCCTTTTTAACACCTTCGTTTTTGAGCAGCCCACATATATTATTTATGTAGAAGTTCTTCACTGTGAACTATTTACTGGGCACGCAAATAGCCCAGTCTTTGAGGTAGCATGTAAACAGTAGTGTTCTATCTGCTTTATTTAATGTTCAGTCACGCTGATATCACTGCACCATTTAGTACTGTTTCAAGAATCAAATCATGAAAAATGTGTAGTTCTACACTGGAGAACTCAAGACTCCATTCTCTGAGCTGTGTGATGAATGAAACTTATCAGCTTCTGGCATTTGTTTTGAGCATTTGTATTAAATAATCAAAATTTGTTTTTAAGCAAGCTGAGAAGCATATGAAATGGCTGATAGATCCACTGCCGGTGAATGTGAGAGTGATTGTATCAGTGAATGTAGAAACGTGTCCACAGGCTTGGAGGTATGTTATATTTATGAGATGTTTCAAAGTAGCTTGTCTTAAGGTAGTTGTTTTAAATTAAAGATACTAGTTGAAGAGCAAGTGGTCAGATTTATTAAGGCCTGGAATTGTAATCAGTAAGTCAGGTTTTGCAACTATTGAGTATAATGGAAGCTTTTCAACTGTAACTGCAGTGAGGATGGTTTTATTTGTTATGAAACAAGATTTTTGTTCTATTCTGACGGATTTACCCACGTGACTGTATGGGAAAATATACTAAATGTGATCACATGCATATTGGGAGCCACAATACTGTGATGCAGATCCAGAACAAAAAAGTGGCAATTTGGCTAGTGATGATTAGAATTTCTTAGTAGCAGGGAATAACTCCATTACTGATTTGATATCAATCATTAAAAACTATGGGACTTTGATGTATTTTATTCCCCACTCTTTATATGCCATCTAATAAGGTCTGAGTATAATTTTGCTCTCTTTTGCCAAAGGTTGTGGCCTACTCTTCATCTTGATCCGCTGAATTCCAAAGACGTTAAAGCTCTCATTAGTGCAGAATGTAGCTCTGCAAATGTTAAACTGACTAAAGAGCAGGTAAGTCTTTTGTAGTTCTTCTGAAATACTTTAGTAAAACTTCTCATGAAAACATGGAAAGGTGAAATAAGTACAGCTGCCAAAAGAAAGTAATATATTTAGCTAAGTAATGCTGCTCAAAACAGAATGCAGTTTGAGGTCATTTTTTTTAATGTTTTTTTTTTTTTTTTTACCTGATGGCTCATAGCATCAAAGCACAGATGGAACAGTGTAAATTATTAACTGGAAAACTGTATGGTTGCACATATTGCTGTAAACATATTCTTTCATTTTAGACTCATAAAAGATTTAGTATTGCATAGGAATGTAAAGATGATTGACTAAATGGGGAAAAATTATTTTACCTCTTTGCCTTGGAGATTGATGCTGTGAGGTAATCCTCATCTTTAGAGATGTAGTGGTTAGATCCTAACTGTTCTATTCCTAAACTACAGGGGAAACATTAACTTGTATGCTCCGATGTCTAGAAAAACATGCAGTATTTTGTGGAGTAGTTTCATGTTATACTGTTCAAATGTTATAAATAGAAACGCATCTGAAACTTCTATTTTCTTGTCAAAACATGAAGTTCTTATTGGTGCTGCTGATTTATCTTAGCTCACAGATTTTGTTTAAAATCTTCTAGGAGAAGAAGCTTGAGAGACATTGTCGTTCTGCCACAACTTGCAATGCTTTGTATGTCACTCTTTTAGGCAAAACCATTGCTCGGTAGGTACAGATGATCCTGCAGTTATGGTCATCGCTGGGTTAGAAGGTTGTGAGTAGATGTGTTAGCATTTTGAAACACAGTCATTTACTATAGAATGAATCCTGCTAAGAAAAAACAGCAGAGCAGTATCTGAAGTTTTCCCGTGTCACTGACTGGAAATGCAATGGGAGTCAATGGGGGCGTGTAATCTCTGCCATTTTGATACTAAGTGAATCCATACAGCTCTGAATATATCCTTCTATTTTTCTTTTCTTTTTTTGTTCCTTTAGTTTCTAGATACGATAATTACGTTAATGCCTTCTAGTGGCATTTGGAGAATGATGTTATTGTTTTATTAAATGGTTTAATTCAGGTCTGTTGTATTTACTGATGTACTAGATAGCTTGCCTCATAGATTTTAAGGCTAAAAGAGTTCAGTGTTTGCTTAGTTTAACGTCCCGCACATGGTATCTTACTGTCTAATTCCTGCTGTGGAGAAAATTAATCTTCCTTCTTGTGCAACAGAATATGTCCAAGTGCGTTGGTTTATTATTAACCTAGACTTCATCTTGTTGAGGAAGCCCCATTTATAATTTAGAGACTCCCAGAAGATGATAATTTACTCTGGGTGACTGATTTTCTTTCTTTTTTTGTTGCTGTTTTACGTTCTTTAATGCTTAATTGCTCTTGAAAACATGCCTTGTAAATGCATTAGGTGAAATAGCAGCATGTGGTTTTATCTTTATCCAGTCTGGTGTTCTTACTCTGTTCTCTTGCTGGAAGAAAGAACGTGGCAACGTACCTTTTATTGGAAATAAAAATGTTGCGGTTACTTAGAGAAATCAGATAGGTGGCTTCAGGAATTTCAGCTCTTTTGGTTTTAATCTTGCCAGGTACTGTGAGCCTTTTAAACTTGACAGAAATTCAGAGCATTTTTGAGGTACATCTTTTTGGTAGTTTGTTTTGCTCAGCCCAATTTAATATGCTAAACCACGTTTCTTTTTGTCCATCTTCTCAGTGTTGGAAGTGCAGGAAATATCGATGAAACCCTTCAACGGTGTTTCCAATGCCAAGACACAGTGTCCCTGTACAGGCTTGTTCTGAGATCAATTCAAGAATCATTGAGCAGTGATAAGGAGAAAGGGCTTTTGAGAGAGGTAAGCAGAGAATGATTTCTTCAGGAAATGTATATTCTTTCCTGTAAAGATTCTTTCTGAAATTAAAAGTAAATACTGATTTACGTATGTTCAAATGTGTAATTCAGAGAATGCTGCATTATTAACTATAGACAGGAAATTTTATTAACCTCATTTTAACTGTTGCTTAACGTACGACTTCTCTGTGTTGAATTTAAAGTAAATCATTATCTCACAGAGCAAAACAAACTTCTCCACTAAGATGTGGTGTAGAATCAACAGTTCCTTTTATACCCTGACCAAAGGGTTAAGCACAGTAAGTCTAAGCAAAACATGATGTTCTGTGAATACAGGGCACAGTGCGTTCGATTTCTGATTCCTCTTCCTGACTCTACAGAATTTCTTCGTTCTGTGGAACTTTTATTTTTTAATTAGGACATGATACTTGACAGTTACAAGAAGTTCTTTGGTTCTGGCAGCACTGTCAGTGTATTTTACTTGGATTAAAGTCCCTTATGGCAATGGATCTACTTTTTCTCTTAAGTGGTTTAGCGGAAGATCTAAGGAACCATTTGTTTGTTCCAGATTTCAGCTAATGGTCCCATTTGGCGCTTCACCGTTTTAGAATATTAAACGATTAACCCTGAGGAAAGGGTTTGTGTAGGTAGCTTTTTTTCTTTGAGGTATAAAGTTATACACAGTAATGACCAGTGTTTTCTTTTGAATTTTAATGTATCTGAGCTCTGCAGCAAATATTGCAAACTAGCTGTGTAGGGTAATGTTTCTCTTTTACATAGATATTGTGTGTCATTGGTGTTAGCCACAATGGTGTGAGCGAATCTGAGCTGATGGAACTGTATCCTGAGCTGTCTTCTGCAGTGCTAGCCTCGCTCGTTCACAGCCTGCACATAATGTGTTTGCTGACATATGGCTGTGGTTTGCTCAAGTTCCAGCATCTCCAGGTAACTTTTTTAGTTCTAAACACGTGCAAGTGAAATTCGGCCAGTGCAAAAGCTTTTGTCCAGATTCTGGTCTTGACTGCGTTGTGGTGGATAGGAAAGACATTTCAGTCTATTTATGTTTGTTCAACTTTATACCTAGTTACACTCAGAATTAATTTTTCTGTCTTAAAATTTAAGCTGTTCATTTGCCCTTTGACCCCCTTAATCCCTGCTGTTCTTTTGATGAGTTCAGTTATTAACTGTGTAGCCCCTGATGTGTTTGTGTTTGCTCATTCAGTTTTCCTAAACTTTTTGTCTGATATTAGAATTACTTTGAAAACTACTAGAGCTGTGTTACCACTGGTGTTCAATATTGTTCAGCAGTTGAAAAGCTGGCATTTCAAGCCTTCAGAAATTTCTGACTTTTAGATGTTAACTTGGTGTGTCTTAGAAAGCACTGGTTCCATTACAACAGGCTGAATTGAAGGAGAAGGGAACATTATCTGGATAACCAGTCTTTGGTGTACTGCACGACAACATTTGTAGTGCCTTTGTAGGAAGATTTTGCAATGTGAGACTTGTTCGATTAAGTAAATTCTTTCATAGTTCTCCGTATTTCATTTGTACTTAACAATTAAATGCATACTCCTTCTCTCAATTATATTCTCTTTCAGGCTTGGGAGATGGTGAGATTAGAGTATATGGAAGAAGGTCCGAATGTTATTTCAGCCTATAGACAAAAACTCGTGGACTATTTCACCATGCAACTAAGGTAAGTCGTAATTCCTCAAGATGTGCTAAACCACAGGCTTTATGCCTCCTGGATATATTTTTTTCTTTATTATGCCTTTTTGGGCCCAGTTTGTAAATAATTGCTGCAAAATAACCCTACAAACCCCTCGTTGTCATTTGACCTGTTTATTATTGATATATTGCTTTTTAATCTTGGAAAAGATTGAGGACTGTGGTGGGAAATATACGTGAAAAGAAGTTACCGTGTGATAATCTGTGGCATGAATGTATAATGCTTCTGTTATTTTGTGGTAACTGACCCCATGTAGATTTTTAACTCCTAGTAAATGCTAGGAAATTTGAGGTTTCTTGGAACTTGAAGAGACAAGAGACCTTGCATTCAGCAAGCAATAGGCATGTACATAAGAGAAGGTCCAGTAGTATACCAGAAAGGCTATAAGTTGATGCCTATATTGAAGATGGGTTTGCATTTACAGTCTTGAGTCAGTGTCCCAGCTGTGGAGTGCTGCTGCTCAGAGCATGAGTTGGGTGGCAGCTAGCCAACAGGGCCACAGTGTACCAGGGAAAGGAGGCACAAAGGGTCAGTGTTTCTGGGCTACAGTTAGGCTGGCAGACCCAGATTAGCCCATGTGAGAGAGAGGAACAGCTTCCTGTGATTTGCTGGGGGTTCCAGGTCTCTCTCAGGTAACAGTGGAATGAAGATGTGAGAAAACAGAGCAAATAGGTCTCATAGCAGTCTGTCTATTTAAACATTCAGGCATGGTACATGTATATTTGCCTTTTTTCACATCACATGGATGAGTAGTATTAGGTCTCTCCATTAATATTTTTATGGCTTTTCTTTCAATAGTCGAGACCGAGTGACTTGGAGAAGTGCAGATGAACTTCCCTGGCTCTTCCAACAGCAGGGTGACAAGCAAAAGCTACACAAGTGTCTTTTGAATCTCTTTGTATCCCAGAACCTTTACAAAAGGTACGAAGTTAGCCACTCTTTTGGGGGGTATAAACATTTCAAAGTATATTTTTTTTTATCAAGCACATTAAATGTGAAGTATTTGATAATTACTTTAAAGTATAAATCAGAAAATGATAGATATAGATTGAAGGAACTTGAATAGTAGAGGCTGAAATGGTAATGCACTGGTGATCCTGTTCCTGTTCTCATATAAATCATGTATTTTTTCATTTCTGTTATAACTGGGACTTTGGTAAAGGTGTAGATAGTACTGTTGAACAGCAACAGTCTCAAGAGATTGTAGCATAAAGAGAAAATTCGTGCATATGGCCCTATTCTTCTAACATAGCATTAATCTGAAGAGAGAGGTGTCAGAGATAAGGTGAGCTTCTTATTTCCTTGTTAAAACAGGGGACATTTTGCAGAATTGCTGAGCTACTGGCAGCTGGTTGGGAAAGATAAGAGCTCTATGGCAGCTGAGTATTTCGACTCTCTGAAAGAATATGAAAAAAGCTGTGAGGGAGAGGAAAGTATGATCTGCCTGGCTGATCTTTATGAGACCCTGGGACGGTTTCTTAAGGACCTAGGTCTTCTCAGTCAGGTGAGTACATTTAGAGACTTGTAACGGCAAGGAGGCAAATTAAGCAGAGCTGATTGTGTGCTTTCTGTTGCAGTTGTTAAATGATTGTAGCATACAAGATGTTGCCTGCTGTTCATATTCTGAACCTCGTTATTACAGGCTGTAGCTCCTTTGCAGCGGTCTCTGGAGATTCGAGAGACTGCTCTGGATCCAGACCACCCAAGGGTGGCACAATCACTTCACCAGTTAGCGGGAGTTTATGTTCAGTGGAAGAAGTTTGGGAATGCTGAACAGCTGTATAAACAGGCACTGGAAATCTCTGAAAACGCTTATGGAGCTGAACATCCTCGGGTAGCCCGTGAGCTCGATGCTCTTGCCATGTTGTACCAAAAGCAGAACAAGTAAGATTGACTATGCTGGTGTTTTTCTTTAATGTGAAAGTGCTACAAAAATAACTTTGCAGATATTTTCTTCCTGAAACCAGGCTGTTTCTATATTTCTTTTTCCGAGTTTCCTGACTTCAACAAGGAGCATGCCCTCTGTATTCTTGTAGCAGGCCATCCAGTAGAGGTCAACTGCTGTGCTTAGTATTCCAACAAACTTCTAATAAGTCAGAGATGAGGGAGGAGCGTTGTCTGCCCTCAAGCATTTTGGATTTTCTTTATCTTGAACGAAAGGAGTGATTTTTTTCAACAAGTTTTTTTCTTAAGTTCTGTTTATACACTTAAATAACTTAGAAGCTTTTCAGAACTCCCAGCTACATTTGGCATTCTCCTAACGCTGTAAATAACTGTTTTCAGATATGAACAAGCTGAGCAGTTGAGGAAAAAGTCCTTCAAAATACGCCAAAAAGCAGCAAGACGAAAAGGCAGTCTGGTAAGGAGATGTTTGATGTTTAGAAGGAATGCTCTGCTAAGTAGATGATAAAGTGTACCTGCAGCGTTGACAAATCTGATGCTCAGATGCTTTTGATAACTGGAGGCATAGGTAGTGAGTGGCCTAGCAGTGGCTTTGGTAACTGCCCTTAAACTACTCTGGAAGTGGAGATGAATCAGGACGACTGGTATGGAGTTGAGAAGTGGAAAAGAAATAAGTGGGTATATACATTTTAGGGGTGTAGAATTACTGCTGATAGAATTAGCTGTCACAACGGCAATGGAGAAGGGTATTCTCCAGAGATAACAGGGGCCTTTATCCTACAAATGCTGTGGAACAGAATCCTTATAGCAATAGATAATCCCAGTAACAGAATTATGTGCCACGCTGAGGTTTTTCCCTGTTTTTTCTTTTCTGTTTTTTTTTTCCTTTTATTTTTTTTCTGTGTCAGCTGCATGTTTTTAAGCATTAGCTTGGCAGCTAAGATCCATGGGAAGCCTCAAGGTATACTTTAAAGAGCCTGTGTATGGCATGTAGGATAGGAGGTCGGCTTGATTTTTTTTAAGTTTATAAACTTAAGAATTTCATCTGAATTGGTTATTTGAACCGTGGGGTTTAAATAAATTAGTATGTATGATATAGGAAAAAAGAGAGCTGTTCTGCAGCACAGTAACTTAAATTTCCTGGAAGCACGTTTGGTGTAACTTGCCATTAGACTGTAAATAAGCAGAATGCCTTTGAGATTGAGAACAGGAATTAAGTAGAATTGTTTTCCTCCTTTGATGTAAAACCTGAGTCTTTTAATTTTTTGTCTTCAATAACACACTTTGAAAGTAATGATGGTTGACTTACCTTGTGTTTTGCTGTAGTGTGGCTTTGCTCTTCTGCGTCAAAGAGCCCTGCAACTGGAAGAGCTCACACTGGGCAAGGATACACCAGACAATGCTCGAACCCTCAACGAGCTTGGAGTCCTTTATTACCTGCAAAATAATCTTGAGTAAGTTGTGTTCCTTGTGACACCTCCACTGAGTGTTCTCGTAGATCACACATGGAAGCAAAGCGTGGAGAACTAGCGTTAAATTTGGAGACCTGGTCAGACATGCATTATGGTTATTTCTGTGGTTCATTGTTTTTGTTTACTGTGAAATTCATATTGTTTTATAGACTTGATGCTGCTAACTTGTATTAACAAATGAGTGTATTTCCTGCATTCAAAAATGATGTTTCATGGTTAAGATTAACTAGCTTTGGTTGCAAGTACCAGCTCTCTCTCAAAATATATGCCCTCCCAGCTTCAGAATTTTTGTCACCATCCTTTGTAGTGTTCATTCTTGAACATCAGGATTGTTTTTTTTTCATATCAGTTAAGTTGCCAGTATTACAAGAAGTCATGAGTTAAATATTATTCACAGTACATGTTATCCTCAGGTCTTTTAAGGGCAAAGGAGGATGGAGCAGCACAATTGCTCTCTCAATGCAGGTAGAGATAAGCAGGGGTATCGATGAAGGGGAGTGGCATGTGCAGTGCAGTTCTCATCACATGGTTTGTCATTTCTTCGGTCCATGAAGTAGTCTAGAAGTGGGTGTTACCAGTGAGGTGTAGAGTCACCTTATGTCCTGCTCTCCTGAACTGAATCTTTCCAGGAAAAAAAGGAAGGTGCACAGCCAAAGCACAAGAGTAAGTTCTGAAAGTGTTTTTATGTTCTCCCTCTATTTGATGTTTAAATTGCAAGTAGTTCTTGGAAGACAGCAGTAGTATATTTTAATTTAGAATCTGCATCTCTGTTAAATGTGGGAGTTTTACAGTGAAGGCCCTGATTTGTAACAGCTGTTGAAAATAGGTGCTTGGTTTTTTTCTGTTGCTTGTTTTGTTTTATCCTCATGAAGCCGCGTGAAACTGGCTGATCTTAGAGGACCAATATCTATCTGATCTCATACAGAATCATTTTAAATTCCACATTGCTCATATGTAGTTCAATGCAACCAATTTTTAGAGTAAACATATCTCTGCTGTTTCACATGTGAGTGAAAGTATAAACCTTGTTCTGGCGAAGGTTTAAGTAATTTCAGTGGCTGTTGTGTATCTCCTCTGAAGCTGTGAGTCCAGGATTGAATTTTTTGATAATTAGATACAATTAGAATGAAATCAATGGCAGAAGGGTGTGTCAGTAGCAGTTGCTAAGTATCATGCTTCATCCTCTGGTCCTTGCATAGGGAGAACACCTTTTGACACCTGTGTTAGAACTCCAGGTTTGAATGTACAGTTCTACATAAGTAGTCTTTCTAATGTGAAATGGATTTTTTTTCTGGTTTACCAAACTACGCTGGTGGGAACCAGAGTCACACAAAATTGGTGTGTATGTCAGGATGACAAAATACCCAGTTATAATGGATGCTGCCAGTATTATGTGGGGACCACAAACTCATTGTTTGTGGTAGAGGAAGTGCTGTAAATCCATAATAGAATAGTAGCACGCTATTCTAGTGAGATGAAAGGAATGCTTTTGATTGGAAAATGCTTCAACAGTGGCATTACAGTGTCTTTTCCATTATACTTCACTTCCAAATAGATTCTACTATAAGAATCTAGCTCATCACAAGTGATAGATGCGATCACCTGATTGTGAAGCAGCTATGGGGTTAGTTTAATGTTTGCTGAAATCTTCTGGACTAGTTTTTCAGTTCTCCACAGGGGTGCTTCAGTTTTGCCCTGAAACGTGTAAATTATCTCTGCTTCTTAGGGTTGCCCTGCATGGTTTCTACGGTTTCTGAGACTGAGTTTATTCTGTTTCAGTCACATCATCCTGTACAGATGTTAACAGCTTTAAAATATTGCTTCATAAATGTGTTCTGTAGAACAGCAGAACTTTTTCTGAAGCGCTCCCTGGAAATGAGAGAAAGAGTCCTGGGACCCAACCATCCCGACTGCGCACAGTCTTTGAACAATCTGGCAGCCCTGTACAATGAGAAGAAGCACTATGACAAGGCTGAGGAGCTCTATGAAAAGGCTTTGGACATCAGGAGGAGAGCACTGGCTCCAGACCATCCCTCCTTGGCTTACACAGTGAAACACCTGGCAGTGCTGTACAAAAAAATGGTGAGCACAACCCTGTTATCTCTTCACATCGCCTAAAATAATGTTAGGGCCTGCAGTGTCACAGTCTTCCATCCAAAAGGAGTGGGGCTGTTTCGTCAGCTATGTATACACGTGTATAAAAGATGCATGTCGAAGGGACTTTGTTTCCAAAAAGCCTAGTAACTATTTCAAGACACACTTTGCTTAAAGGAAAACCATTTGTGAGTAACGTCTTCAGTGTCTTACGTGCCCAGTATTCACCACAATGGAGAATTTCTCATCTGCTTAAAACCTAATGCTTTTGTTATGGTGGGGGAAGCTCTTGCCAGCTGTATTTGAGTTCTGTTTTGTACATAATGTCCATATAAAGAGTTCAGTGAGACATGTCTTGATGGAAAAATCATGTTTTAGATAATACAGAATAACATTGAACTTTACAGACAATCTGAGAATAACTTGAAGGTTCCTGTTGGAGACGGTGCTTTACTTAAGGCTGGCTCATGAGAGAGAGAGCACTTGACAAATAAACTGTGTGGCCGAGCCACTTCCAGCTTATGTTAACTCAGTGAGAGATGAGAATTATGTTCCCCATTGTCCAGAATAACATTAACAGAAGTCTAGACTTCTCTGTGTTTCATCACTTCCAACTGTAAGTGCACGAAATGGTTTTGGGTTCCATGCTCTCTGCTCACCTCGGCTTCTAACTTTGTTGCTTCTAGAAACTGGAAAAGCACTCAATATTTGCATCCAACAGTCCTTTGCTTGTTTGAAGTAGCATAAATTAAAATTGCTGGTGAATTAATGACGCAGAGAAGAGTGACAGAAGAAAAGGGACAAGTATCAGATATATGACAATTATTTGTAATATTTATTTCCAGAATTATTACTGATTGTCTTCATTCTGTGGCTCAGCGATGTTTTGAAAAAAATGAGGAGAAAGTTTGATTTGAATTTCGGAATTGCAGTGAACCATTATACAATTTGTCATTGCTATTAAACAGGAGAATGCTAACAATAAAGACCTGAGCATACTTCTGAAGTATCTCTGGTTAATATATGAGTAGATTAAATCGGGAAGACAACATTTTCTGGAAAAATAATCTGCATTAAAACTGACTGGGGTATGAGAGGAGAATTTTAGAGAAATTGGCCTAGAAGTCAAAGTCTCAATGTGGGGAATGGGAAGCGATGGGTTGTTGATATGGCACTGCACACCACAGCTGTTCCAGGGCAGACAGTGCAAACAGCACTTCAGTAATCTGAAAACTGCTCCTAAGTGAAGGCAGCTACACTCCCATTCCCATATCGTCAGTAAAATGTAGGCACTTTAGGTCAAAGAATAAGGAATCTGCTCTCATTTATGGCAGAATGAGGAAATGCAGATGGAGAAAATTACTTGAGAAAAGTACAACTGAGAATTCTTTTTAACAGTCTTCTGAACTGGACTCTTGTGGGAGAAAATGGAATAAAAAGGAAGAAGCAGACATAGCTGAGAAACACATTAGCTGGAGTTGAATATGCTCAGTATTTTGGAAAATTAATCTTAATGACTATTCACAGCTAATAATCTGTGTGGAATACAACTATGAACTGACCAGAGCTAAACCCTTATTCTGGAAGCGGTTAGACTTCTCCAAGCTTTTTGTTCAAAATAGATTTTTAGCCTCATCATTTTGATACAACAAGGCGACTGAACTGTTTTTTGCTGTGTTGTTTGTAGGGAAAGCTTGACAAGGCTGTTCCTCTGTATGAACTAGCTGTTGAAATACGACAGAAGTCGTTTGGCCCCAAACACCCCAGTGTAGCGACGGCTTTGGTGAATCTGGCTGTTCTTTATTGTCAGATGGTAAGTTTGTCGTGTCTGATGTGTTCAGCATTCCTGTCGTGGGCTTTTTTAATGACATGCACCTAACTAATACCAAAGTAATGTAATCACATTTATAAGGGAGCTCCTTCTAGGACCTACAAATACTTACTTAGGTTTCGTTTTAAAAAGTGGAAGGATATTTGACAAGGAAAGTATATGCAGGGGATGAATAATTGCTGTGAGTGATGTTATATGAGGACAGTTGGGCTAATGCTCTGTAGATCATTCAAAATACCCACATGCTTCATAGGACAATAGCAGAGTATGGCATTTCTAGCAATGCAGCAGTCCCTGTGGTATGATGAAATACAGCTCTGCTGCTGACGCTCTGGGTAACATCATCTTTTGAAGTCTGTGTCCATGAGTGAGGAGTGCCCGTCTGCAGCAGCTGTGACTCTGTGGAACTAAAAATCTGAGAGCCTTGACAGCTGATTTTTTTTTTTTTTTAAGTCTACAACTAATATGAGATTTAAAGGAAATGCAGTCAACTTATTACTGAATTCCTTAATTAGTGTCAATGGGAGCAAGCTGTTTCTTGTATTCTTTGTTTTTGCAATCTGCACATCGATTTTGATCAGCGATTAAAGCTGCTTCAGGTAAAATTTAAGAGCGTTTGGTAACTCAGAATTTTCTGGTACATATATTGAGATTTTCAAGACTGCCTAGGAGCACCGTGCCCTAACTGGGAACTGCTCAATGGGACTGGGATTTGCAAGTGGAAGCTTGTGGCTTTGACATTCTCAATTATCACCCTCATCTACCAGCAATATTGAGAACACAAAGCACCTTTCTGATTGTTGAATATGCATGAATTTCTACCCAGGATGTGTTGCTACTATGTAGGGAAAAAAGCAGTAACAAAAGTGATACACTTTTATAACAAACAACTTTCTAATGCCCAAAGAAAAAGCAGACTGAAGCTTTACCTCTTTATGAGCGTGCACTGAAGATTTATGAAGACAGCTTTGGTCACATGCATCCTCGCGTGGGAGAAACTCTGAAGAACTTGGCTGTGCTCAGGTAAGATTATATGCTTGAGCCCTATAAAATCATGTCACTATAAAAGGTAGCAGATGATAGATAAAAATGAAATCTATTGGACTTGTGTATTAGGAAAGGAGGGAGCCTTAATTACGCTTGCTGATTGCATGGTGTGCATTTCAGTTGGAATGAATTGAGAGACAAGTTTTATTTGTTTGTTTCATCTTTGTTTTACTCTTCTCCAAAGCTATGAAGGGGGAGATTTTGAGAAGGCAGCTGAACTTTACAAGAGAGCTATGGAAATAAAAGAAGCAGAGACTTTGTTAATAGGTGGAAAAGCAATTTCTCGACACTCATCGAGTGGAGACACGTTCAGTTTAAAAAGTGCATTATCACCAAACATTTTCCTGGAACCTGGACAAAGGTGATAGAAACCTGCTCAAAGAAAAGGTAGTTTCTATTGCTATTTTGTTTTATATAAAATTATTAAGAAAGCCTATTTTTCCTGGGTTAAATTGCTACTTTGGAACTTAAGACTGTCTTCATGAATGACAGGAAAACATATTTAATCTTGAAATCCTTCCACGTTAACTTTGTGGACTGTATGGTACCAAGTGAGGTTCTTCCACTGTGTGCAGATATGTGTATAAGGTACTTGCTTAAGCTATAGTTAATGCCAAAAACATATGGATTTAATACCTCTTAGCCTAAGTGCCAGGATTATAACAAGATAAATTGAACCAATGGGATATATTTTATATGGTAGTTCTTACTTCTGTGCTGTAACAGCCTGGCTTGGTGCATTTATATATTTTTGTTTCGTGAACCTTGTAAAATTGTTTCTGAAGTGATAGTAATCTTATCTTGAAAAAGTCACAATATTGTTTTACCCAAAGTTTTACCTGCGAGGTAATTTCACCTTTAAGCAAACTTAGATTCAAGAGACTTCTGCAAAAATAATTGGTTTCCTTGGGAAGCAAATGTATCTAAAGATATCACTGTGTACAAGTAAAACTCGTGTCAGATTCAACAACTGTAGTTGTTCAGTGAAAGCACTTTCAGCGAGGAAGCTGAATGAAAAGGAGTATGATATGATGCCTTATTGTTAAACCTTTAAATATACTTCCACTATTTAAACTCATTGAATCCTTTGCAATCCAAGAATGCTTGTGTAAGGTGGAAGAATCTACCAATGCAAAACAGTTTGCCATCCAATAAAAAGATGCTAATCAAATCTACCTGCTGCATTTTCTTTTCATTTCTTAGTCACTCAGAAGAAGCAGTTTCAAGTCTGTTTTTATTCAGTGCATGTTAATTTTTCTACTTGCAGAATAAATTTTTCCCATTTTGGAATTGAGTTAAAAGGGATTGCTCTTTTAGAAAGGTTTTCATGGCTTGGTATCATTGGGCGAAAGGAAGTGTGTATGGAAGTGGCAGAACGAACGTGCAACCCAGCAGGTTAAGGCTTAGTCGAAGAAGTATTAAAAAGTAGCTCTTGAAGTTCAGACAAGGTAGCAGCAAGCCTTGATCCTTTCTAACAGCACTCTGGTCATTTTTCTCTTTAGAAAAAGGCTTTTTGATCAGAGAAGTTTTTCCACTGTATTCCAGCCACCTTAGAGACTGATGTTTGCAGGACTGCTGCGGAATAAGAAGGAAAAAGAACTCTCCTTTACCCCCTTCTCAACTTCTGTTTGTTTCTGCTGCCTACTCTTCTAAGGTGTGATGATATACTTCTTTAAAGCTCATAGTATGAATTAACGGATGTCTGAGCTAGCCTATTAACTCTGTTGATTTTAACATGCACAGTGAAATATCTTGCTCTCAGTTTCCTTAGCACTTCTAGTTTAAATAGGAAACTGCTTTGTAGACCTCCTCTGTCTTATCAAACTTTCCTCACTTAATGATTTCTAGTTCTGAATTATTACTGTTCTTCCTTCGAGTGACTTCCCTCCCTGTTTCTTCATCAGTCACATAGCTACTTCTGGAAGAAAAAAATCAGGCCCTAGGAGAAGCAGATCTTGACCATCCATGGTCCAGTTAGCAAAGACAGTGAAGAAACAGTAAGCTGCTTCTATCAACCCAAAGAAAAATGTTAACAGAAAGCGTCATGGGACTGTGATTAATAGTGGAGAGCCTTGTAGGCACTGTGTTGGTCACAAGCTTTGTAGCTATGATCAAAACGTTCTTGAGACAATTACGCATTAAAAAAATAAACAAACAACCAAGTTGTATAAGCCAAATTTTGAAATTTATTTAATAGTTTTATAGAGAGTTCCACCTCAGAAAAGAAAGTCTTCAGTTTCAATGGAGATTTAATCAACATTTCAGTAACATTCATGATACACAGTAAAAACAGAGATCTTCGTTTATAAGACTGCCAACAAACAAAGCCAGACTAAAACACTGCAATATGTTTAATTTGTTATTTTATAGCAAAAGAAGTAATAGATTTTCCATTAGGTTTTATGGTTGGAATATATTATTCTTGTAAATGTCTCTTTAACTGGAAAAAAGATCCTTACAGCTGCTTTTTGTTTTTGTCCTGATGCTGCTTATTTTTAAATTGTAACTATTGAAACAAACAATCCTTTCCACATATTTTCTACTTCAAATTCTTCCTGTATATGCCATTGAACATCTGAAAGTAATAGAGAAGCATTTGCACACTTGGAAAGCGCACAAACAGAAAGGTATGAATTTGCTCATAGAACCACATATGCAGTACAATGGTAAACAGTTACCTCCTGTAACGCTGTCATGTGACAGCAGTCCTGTCAGCCAAACAGTTAAGAGTCCAGTTTAACTAAACTTGTAGCAATGAGAGAACCGTTTTCCTCAATCTCCTGAGTCGTGTGTGCCTCACTTTCACTGTTCCCAACAGAAAGGTAAAGTATCTCACAAAGGAATGCAACACAAATGAACATGTAGACCATGCTAACATAGGCTTAGTGACACTGATTCAGGTATGTACCTTTTTTATGATCTCCGTATTTCTCTTTCTTCTTTACAATTTATTTCTTATGTTTTCTCTAAAACTGAACTCAGTCTAAAACCATCTTCCATTTTACAGAACAACACACCCCTCCCCCAGAAAAAACCTTCACTAACTTCCAATGTGATTTTTGCATAAATAATATAGTCTCGTGATCGCTGTGGAGAAAACACATTTTGAAGCTCGCAATCATTCCTTTGAAATCAGAAACAACTTTTCATGCAAGCTACCCTAAGAGACAGCAGCACCTCCAAAATATTACTCTCTTTTTACCTGCTAATGCATACTGGCAGATTCTATCTTAGCTGCACTGTGCTGCAGAAATACTTCTGTATAGCCTAAGTTAGTGTTTGCATTACTGGAGATACTACAAATTACATTCTTCTAAGCCAAATCTAAGTAGTAATAAAGTTCTGGATCAGACACCATAGGTGAAATACCTGAAATTGGTACTTCAGGTTTGTAGGGTACTGGCATTACATAACATGTACGTTTACAGGTCAGTTTAACACACGGTAATTTAAAAGTAAATACATCTGCCTTAACGTTATTTACAGGACAAATACAATTGCTCAGCCACTCAGATATCGGCAACACTAAACCTTTAGAGCATCTGACTGTAGAAGCCTTCCTATACAAATATAGATTAAGCAAATTAAATAGCCCATATGATGGGGATAGTTTAGAAACCAGTTAAAACAGTTTGATTTTCAGAGGGAGAAAATCTCCTGTGCATCCAAATGTTACCACTGATTCTTACGGATTTTGCCATGGACAGCACCCACCTGCTGAAGTGAGGACATGCCAATATGCAGCCTGCTAGCCTAATTATCTGCTAATAAAAGCCTCCTATGTGTCCTCATACTCAAAGCATTATCACATACATGCAGTTAATTATGAACAAGCAGTAGTAAAAAATGAAAGAAACATAGAAGTTAAATATCTACACATACCCATACCAGGAATATTTAAGGCTGATAAAAAGGCTGAAATGTTACATTTACTCACTGAAAATACATACAACATAATCCATGCCAAGACTTTAAACAGATTCCAGTAAACAGACTCCAGTTCAAGTGCAAGGAATAGCAGAAGCAGCAATGAGTGAGGCACCGTCAGCTGCTCTTGACCTATTCTATCTTCTCCAGCCAGCAGATTTCATCTTTCATTTGTCCCATGCTATATTTTCATAACCTGATATTGCTCATCATGTGCTATGCATACTTCTTTTTTTTTAGTTCATCCATCTCTTTTAATTTTCCATTAATTATCTGGACTCCAGCAATGCTGAAAAATTAAAACTTACAGTAGTGCAACTCTGTATGTTAAAACCATGAAAAGACAACGAAATATAAACAAGGATAAGTCTGTCTACTTCCCACCTATATAACACCTATATAACAGTTCAATTTCATTAGACATGTAAAGATGAGCTTCAGTGGAGGGAACAAAAGTCTACTCGAAGTCTGACGTCAATCCAAACTTCTATACTTGTCCTTAGTATTTGTTTTGCTACAAGTTCCGCATTTTGGCCATGAGATCTTCCAGGCTTTCTTCAGACTCAGCCACTGTTTCTTCAGCTGTCAGATTTTCTTCCTAGTAGTAAAAGGAAGAAAAGGTCAGCAACAGAAGAAGCACGCTAAATCATCTACACAAACAAGCTTTGTTGCAGTTATGTCACACTTTCCCAGAACCTAGCACTCCATTACAAGATGAGGCTCAACTCAGCACACTGGTTCAGAAATTGCAAACTCTGTTCTGACTGAAGTTTGATAGTTCTGCTTGCAAAACATACGCATTCTATGTTCCCCAGGTATACTAACTGCACTTTGACAATGCATACTTTTACAAAGATAAGTATGGTAAAAATATCACTCACAAAAAGAGCAGCTGAGAAATTCACATTTCTTTGCCTTCCCACCCCAAGAAATACATTCACTCCTGTCATTTCAAAACTACATTCACACTAACATCTATTTTTAAGGGAATATATTTCATGGAAACACAGAACCATAGAATACACCAGCTGAATGTACTGAGCTTCAGTTTTACCGGACTTGTTTAAGATGATACTTTGTTTTAAGGTTTGAAGGGTAAGCAAAGCAGCTAGTCTTATACATACAATCTATAAGATTTGTTTTAAAAAAAATAGTGTCATTGTAAATAATAAATATATTACCTTGTTTGGGATAGTATATGCTACAGTAATTCCAGCAGGAAGATCAGGTACTGGCCCAGAAGCAGCCTTCAGCTCATCTTCGGTAGTTTCTGATACTAATTCGATGCCTTTGCATTAAAAGGAATAGAGAACTCCATTAAAAGTTAAGAGTTCTTTAATCACTACATTATAGCAAGAGCAAAATTGCAGCTAATTTTCTGAAATAGAAAAAAAATGTAAAGCAGGAAGACCTTCAATTTCAACTACTTCATTAACAATACTACGTTTTCCCTTTACGATATATGAAATGCTTCCAGGCATATATATAACTTTCAGATAAGAATAACCAAGTATTTTATTTAAACCTTGCTAAGCTTTTGAACCTAAAACGTGCTCATTATATTAAAACTGTATCGAATTGTTTTAGCTTTACTGTCAATACCTATGAAAAACCAGCAGCAATTACACAATGTAAGTTGCAAACAACAGGATGCAGAAGTCCAATGTCCCCCACCCAAAACACAGAATTTAAATGCTGTTCCCAGTATCACGCTTCACTTAGTCATCACCTGATTACTTACCCCAGTCATTGTCTTCATGCACTATTTCTTCTTCCTGATCAATTTCTTCTTGTTTTGGTTGTGCAGCTTCTTTTATCTGAAGGAAAAAAAGTTAAGACGACATGGTATATGTAGCAGTTCAATTTTCAACAGCAAGGAGGATCAAATCTAGTATTCACACTTATTTTAAGATACACAGTCACTATTTTGAACTTTGTTAGGCATAAAAAGGCAGAATACCTGCAAATTTTAAAAAGTCCATTAACACTCAATAATACGACTGCCAGAAAGGTTGAGCATGTTCATAGAATCATAGACTGGTTTGGGCTAGAAGGAACCTTAAAGACCATCTGATTCCAATCCCCTGCTGTGGGCAGGGACACCTGCCAACAGACCAGGTTGTCCAAAGCCCCATCCAGCCTCACTCTGGACACTGTCAGGGATCCAGCACCCTTAGTTTCTCTGGGCAGCCTGTTCCAGTGCCTCGCCATTCTCTGAGTAAAGAATTTCTTCCTTATATATCATCTAAACCTACCTTTTTCAGTTTAAAGCCATTAATCCTTGTCCTGTCACCATACTCCCTGAGAGTCCCTCCTCAGCTTTTTTCTTTAGGCCCCCCACAGATACAGGAAAGCATCTCTAAGTTCTCCCCAGAGCCTTCTCTTCTCCAGGCTGAACAACCCCAATTTTACCTTATAATTTTCTTGCTGTTTCCTGCAATTTTGATCACTACATTGTGGATTTGGCTTCATAGCCATAGTTGGAAAGAAATCCTGCATCGCGTTGTAGCCAAGATAGTAACTCACAGTACCAAAATTTAAAAGATACCTGGAAACACAAGCAGGAAAAGCAAGTCTTTAAACACAAGTACAAACCTGACAAAGAACTTTTAGAATACTCTTTCATACCAGTGACCAGGAAAGCTGTAGTTGTCCTAAAATACCTGTAGTCACCTGACAACAACATAAAGGCTGGTACTCTTGTTGTGCATGAGCTAGTGTCTCAGAAAAAAAAATGTGTTTAGAATAATAGGCAGGCAGTTTTCCCCTGTGCCCTAATCCATTGCTTAAAACACACAGGTGCCATGTATTTCAAAGGGAGAATTTTCAATAGGAATCAGAAGCAGTTTAATCATCTTTACATAGGGCCATGCTTGCGATGAGAACAGAGATTTAAACTAAGAAGCAATATCTGCATTCTTCATTAAAGAAGAACACCTGTCGGAACCCAATTTTGTACAATACTTCTCACAGTGCAGCTGAAAAATCACAGAATCATAGGGGTTGGAAGGGACCTCCAGAGATCATCGAGTCCAACCCCCCTGCCAAAGCAGGTTCCCTACACCAGCTCGCACAGGTGGGCGTCCAGGCGGGTCTTGAATATCTCCAGAGAAGGAGACTCCACAACCTCCCTGGGCAGCCTGTTCCAGTGCTCCGTCACCTCACCGTAAAGAAGTTCTTGCGCACATTGGTGCGGAACTTCCTATGCTCCAGTTTCTGGCCGTTTCCCCTTGTCCTGTCTCCACACACTGCTGAAAAGAGTCTGGCCTCGCCACTTTGCTCCCCACACCTTAGATATTTATAGACCTGGATCAGGTTTGCAGGTACGACTGCAAACATGTTTTATTTTTATTCTTCTTAACTAACATCTTCTGGACAACTGATAAAAGCAAGCTAAGGCTAAAAGTTGTCTAAATAAAGTCTTATTCTCGAAGTATAAATGTGATTAAAGACTTAAATTTCAATAACGTCAAGTTTCAAAAACATGTGCATGGAGTAACAGAAATCGTTGGAGAAAAAATGAAGACTTTTCCTTGCCCTGAGACGTTACATTAAAGAGAGCAGCAACAAAATAAAGACACCAGCAATTCAAGCAGTGCATGTCCCGGCCCTGTCTGATGATGCCAATAGCTTCAGTAAATAAGTCATAAATATAGAAAAAGAACCAAATTCATCATTATCCAAGAAGCCTGAAGGAACTGTTCTCTTATGGCGCTGTACACTGCCTAGCAGCAACTCCAACACTTACTTCAGAACATTTTGTACGAGAATTCCAGCCACAACACCCATGGTTGTTGGAAGACTAGCTGCACAAACTCCTTCTCGTTTTAATGTTTTCTCATCAATATTTGCAGCAACCACAAGTGGAGGAGCACACTGAGGGGAAATAAAGAAATTCAGTTTAAACAAAATGCATTAAAGAAAAAAACAAACAAAAACCAACAAAAACAAACCGACAACCAGGTCTCACACATAATTTCAAGCTACTCTATTATCTGTGCTAGGATTACATTCACTAGACAGCTGATCTTCATACTCTCAGTCCCATTTCAAAAGACAGAAACCAGCAATTCCTCTGAGCACCACATACCGCAAAACAAGCAGATTCACCAGGAATGATCAGCTGGATGTGTCCTGACACTGCATTTTCACTCACTCCAGACTCCATCCAGATTTGTCCAAGCTCATTGCAGGCCTTGGAAACACAGAAACACACACATTAGTACTGCAGAAGTTTAATGAAAAAAAAAAGTTGTAAATTGAGAAGGATTAAACACATTGACCTTCGTGCTTTAATACAGAAAGGCTATGATCAGAAAGAACATGAAAAGGTAAAATAGAAATTGTTTATCAGAGTCAAAGGACAAATCAAAGGAGAAACTAAATTCCTTTTCCTTAAGCTGTGCCTTTATGAGCTCCTGAGGACCTGAGTGCTTTGAACAAACACAGGCATTAGTGATCCAGTTACTACAGACCCACACTACAGGATCTAATTGCAAAAAGTACTTCTAAAGTGTTTTTTATTCCTATGCTTTTAGAGGCACAGATCCAGACTATCTGTGTACATTCAGTGCATACAATCTGCAGATTAAGCTAGCTGTGGGATAACAGAAACCATGCATTTGGCATTCACCCTGTGTTGATGGCTAACTATAAAGCAAAACAGGATGATCAGGTACACAGCTTTAAGACATTTTTAGTTGTATACAATTCAATACACGGTATTAGAAAGTTTGTAAAATTTAACCTACAAAGATTTGGCAGTACCTTTCTATAAACAAGACAATTTGGAAATACAGAAAGCACTTACAACACAATTCTTCTACTAACCATAAGCTGCTAGTCACTTAAAAGACTTTGCTTATATTTACACAAAATATGTCTTACAAGAGCTGGATAAAATATCAGATTCTGTTTCCTTAAATTAAGGAGGAACTTTCTTGGAAGATTCTTGAAGTGCCTGTCTTTTCTGTAGTCCCCACAATTCCTATCAGTACTTATAAAAGAAAACTGACCTCCATGAACTCATGCCTATCGTCTTACCGTGTTAATTGCCATGCGAGCTTCAAAGTTGTCCACACAGCTTAGAACAAGATCAACAGGCTTCCCTTCCTCCAGTGCACCGTTACTGAAACAAGTATCAGAAGTTTGCATTAAACTGCTGGCAGAACGTAATACCAGCATAGTAATCAATGTATTCCTTTAAAGTAC
The DNA here is from genome assembly GCA_016647715.1 of Pavo muticus. Taxonomy (NCBI): domain Eukaryota; kingdom Metazoa; phylum Chordata; class Aves; order Galliformes; family Phasianidae; genus Pavo; species Pavo muticus. The sequence goes on along the minus strand of JACDJE010000018.1, from coordinate 5,139,214 downwards.
AGAGGCACAGGGGAAGTATACTTCTAACAAAACTTGTGGAAATACAAAACAAGGTACAACTAGCAGCTTAACTCTGCAGTAGAAATAGCAACACACATATTTTACCTTATTCTATCCATGAAATGTTCTAAATTGTCCAGTGTAGTGATGTTGTAGTTGTGTACTTCAAACTGCACATCAGGATTAATATTTCTTAATGAGGAAATAAAATGAGGCAATGTTAATAAAGATGGTAACTTGCATTTCATTCCCTAACTTCACAAGTACTGCTACGGTCTTCAGCTTCCATTTTGAAGGCTAGAATACAGCCATAATTACAAAAAATACAAATTAGATGAAGAGACCCTCCCCCCACCCTCCAACAAAAGTAAGCAAACAACCTAGATATTGAAATGTAGTAATTTATATTAAACTTCTGAGCAAAATTAGCTATATGTAGAAAGTTGATTCACTTTAAGGTTCTGGGCAGGATAAAAACGTCCTTAAAATATCAGCCATTCCCCCAGCTGTTTTATTCTCAAATTTCCACACTAGACCATGCTACTTTGTAAGTGATTAAGTGTGAAACACTGGTTTGCTGTAGCAGCATCCTGGATAGATACTGTTAGGTATCCACTTCTGTGAGTCGTACCTCAAGGTATGCTCTGCTGCTTGCACTTTACTTAATCCAGCTTGATGAGGTTGGAAGAAGAGTCTGTTCATGTTTGCCAGTTCCACTTTGTCATAATCAAACAGAAGAAGCTACAATAGAGATTGTATTAACATATGTAATCCTCCTAATACTCTGTGCATAGGGCTCTAGAACAGGCCATTTTAAACAGCTGCTGTTTAAATAAATACATAAATAAGCAATCTGTTTGTCTGGTTTAAATTAAATATATTTGAGAGATTAGAGAGATTATTTACATGGACGCTGTCAACTCTGTTCTCACTTTCCTACTTGCCATTTTGGCATTATCTAGAATATGTCATTTCTTTCACTTGTGTCTTGGCATGTAGTTGTTCATGAACAACTAACTTCAAGTGCCTACAGAATACTCATATATGTTGACTGATATGAATTTTGAATCAATAAATTATTGAACATAAGGAACACCCTTTCTAGGTACAGGATGCTGGTCTAGAGGAATTGCTCCTGCAGAGGAAGGGGGAATATGCTTTGTAATGAAAAAATTGCATCATCTCTGTATTAAGAAAATTCTTAAGTTCCAAGAGTAAATGGTGAGGTTTTGCCTGGAATTATGAACACCCAAGCCATTCCCCAAATTCCTCCTTTTAAAGAACAGGCTGTTACGTTAACTCTATAGCTTCTTGCTATCTATACTCACATCAGTTATTTTTAACTGCTGCTAAATGTCTAGCTGTGTCACATGACAAACTAATTCTGTGGTAAAAATACATTTGACATCTGCTGCAGTTCAATTTCTTGAGCATTAACTTGTTCTTGTAACGTAGGACTTAACGTTCTATGTGAGCTACCCCCTTCTTTTCCTTTGTTTTGTTTTCCTCTTGCAATAATCTGGTACAATGATTAGACAGATGGACTTATGTAAGAGTGCAGAGAATCGAACAGCTCACATGACACAGGGCTAAGCCTGAACTAAACAAATTTTATTAGTGTTAAGAGAAATGCAGACTTAATACTCTTATTTTATTTTATTTAAACGCCGATCATGAGTGCTTTCTTCCCAGTACTTTTACTTGGGCAAAATCAATGGAGGAATACCAAATCTAACTCTTAATAAAGAGTACTAGTCTATGAAGAATTACAAGAAAACTCATATTACCTTACCAATGCCACACCTTGTCAACATCTCAGCAGTCACACTGCCAACTCCACCCACGCCTACTATCGCAACTGTGAAAGTACGGATTTTCTGTGGAAAGAAATAATACACAGATCAGTGCATCAACACCGACCCCTGTGGGGCCAGTGTGAGTGGGGAGAAGTGGAAATACACAGCTGTCTTAATGCAGACACATACTTACCTCATAATCTTTGACAATTCCCATTCTTTTTAACGCCATCAAGCGACTACAAAGAAAAACAGCATCATTATAAACAAAATACTTTCTATATTTCTAATGGAAACTTTGCTTTTCAGATATTTAAAACTGCAAACTACCTTTGCTTTAAAAGTAAGGCAGCCCAGCAGTAAATGCAGCCCTGCTGTTTTCAGTACAGCTGTGACTGCCACTGGATATGGTCTAATGGGCAACCTTATGCTTATTCTGTTGGTATGAGTAACACCGGTGAGTTCAGGAGGACCTATGGCTACTTCAGGAAATGGATCCCAGATTTACATAAAGCAAGCCTACGCTTTTTTCTTCAGTGAACCAGTGTTCAACGAGGTCAAATCCAAGGTGCGATCGCAGATGCCTGTACAGACTGGGTGAAGTTCGTACTTGAGAGCAGCCCTGTGGAGGACTTAGGAGGCCAAAAAGTTGGACATGAGCCAGTAGTGTGTTCTTGCAGCCCAGAAGGCCAAGAGTATTCCAGACAGCATCAACAGAGGGGTGGCCAGCAGAGAGAGGGAGGTGATTGTCTGCCTCTGCTCTGCCCTCATGAGGAGTCCCCCATCTGGAGTACTGTGACCAGACCTCAGAGAGCGGTGAGGCCCTAGCACAGCTGCCCAGAGAAACTGTGATGCCCCATCCCTGGAGGTGCTCAAGGCCAGGTTGGATGGGGCCCTGGGCAGCCTGATCCGGTGGGTGGCAGCCCTGCCCACAGCAGGTGTTGGAACTGCGTGGGCTTTAAGGTCCCTTCCAACCCGAGCCATTCTGCGATTCTACAATACGACGACTTATACTGTTTTCTCATCAACATCATTTCTTCCCTCCCTCTATAGTGCCCCCACTCTGCACCTGTAGGGTTTGGAGTCCGTCACCTCCGGGCTCATGGTCTCGATGCGGGCCCGCGCCGCCGCCCGCCCGCCCCGGGCCAGCTCCAGCTCCCGCTCCAGCTCCCGCACGCGGCGCTCCAGCAGCTCCACCCGTCCCCCCTCCGCCATGGCAGCGACACGTCTGCTCTCCGCAGCAGCTTCCGGGAAAGCACCGGACCCGTCCGCCGCTCCCGCCGCCTCAACGAGCGTTCCCATCGCGGGCTAGGCGCCCGCCGCTCGGCAGCGAACGGGCTTCGGCGGTGCTGAGAGCACGAATCAACCTCACCAGTCCCGCGCGGCACCGTAACCGCGCCCTGCGAGCCGCTTTCCTCCGGGAGAAGCCGGCCGGAACCGAGAGCCGCGGAATGGAAGACCGCTTTCAGTGATGGACCAGGCAGCTTCCTGTTGCCGCAGCAACGCCGGAAAGGGCGGCTCCGTAAGGAGCGTAGAGTCACAGTGAGCGGGCGCCGGGCTGTTGCGCAGAAAGCGTATCGCTTGCGGTGGGCGGATCCGCAAGAAGCGTAGCGCCGCCGTGGGTAGGCGCGCGGCTGCTGCGCAGGGAGCGTATCGCTGCAGTGGACGGCTCCATAGAGGGCATAGCGCTACCATAGACGTCTGCGCGCCGTACGCCGTCGGCAGAGCGCGGGGATGGCTGTGGAGCCGGGCACCAGCGAGGTGCGGCGGCAGCACCGCTTCGACCAGGGCAGCCTGGAGCGGTACCTGTGCCGCTGCCTGCCCGGCTTTCCCCAGCAGCCCGCGGGGGCTCTGTCCGTCAGGCAGTACAGGTGAGGGGGGCCGCTCGCAGGCCCTCGGCGGTCGTGCGGTGCGCCGACCCGCGGTGCCCGGCTGAGGGGTGGGGAGGGCGGCTCGGAGCCAGCGGTGTGCGGCGGTAGTGGTTCCTGGTGGGCGGCTTCCCTGCCGCCCGAGCAGTTCACTTCGGGTAGGCCAAGTTAGCTGCGGGGACCTTTCGCCCACATGGAACAGCCGCCACAGCCCGGCAGTGTTCGTGGACTTTCCTCAGAGTTCAGGGAACGCGCCTGACCCCTGTGGGGTGCGCAGTATGCGTGTTGTCGTGGTGTCGTCCCTCACCTGCTCGTGAATCTGATTGCTTTTTAAGCGATTAACAAATAAAAACGTTTATGGAGCGTATTAGCAGTATAATAAATCGATTATAAAGCCCTGGGCTTATAGCCAGGTAGGCAAAAGCTTGATGCTGTGCTGAAAGCAGTGGGTTGCAGCAGTGAGTGCTGCTCTGTGGGCTCCAGAACTCAGAGCTCGTACTCTTAGTGATGTCTGCTCCTAAGATCACTAAGAAACAGTAGGCAACTTTTCATTGTCTTCTGATGCAGATGTAAAATGTCTATCAAATCCCCTGCTGTACCCCCAGTCTTCATATGTGCTTCCATCCAAGAGGCTCCTCAGGAGAGCAGCTGACAGAAGAATCTTCTGAAAGACCTCTAGTATTTATGTTGTTGCTCTTCTGTTTGTGTTGTTGCACCTAGAGGTTTCAGCCAATCCCAATCTCTTTTGTGCCAGGCAGAGTGTCTGTGAGGTACACCTCTTAAGTTGTATTACAGCTGTCACAGGGTTATCCGGACCATGACATACAGCCTACACCATATCTGGCTGAGGGAGAGCAGGAATCAAAGAATCATAGAAGAGTTTGGGTTGGAAGGGACCTTTAAGATCATCTAGTTCCAACCCCCTGCTATAGGCAGGGACACCTCCCTCTACACCAGGTTGCTCAAAGCCCCATCCAGCCTGGCCTTGAATGCTTTCTGGAAGGGGGCATCCACAACCTCTCTGGGCAACCTGTTCCAGTGTCTCACCACCCTCACAGTAAAGAATTTCTTCCTAATATCTAGTCTAAATCTAAATCTACCCTCCTCCAGTTTAAAGCCATTTCCCCTTGTCCTGTTGCTACACACCCTTATAAAAAGTCCCTCTCCAGAGGGAGGGAAGTGTCCCGAGGAGCATGAATGCAAATGTCTGCTTGATTTTGGTTTTCCAATATTTGTACAGTCTTTGATTGGACTAAGAATAGGTCTTAAAAATGATAAAGAATGAGGAGAGAATGGCATGTAAGTGAGCTCATGTCCTTGAGGAAAGCAGTGATCAATGAGCTTGATTGGGATATGATGGGCAGTGTGTCATGATGGGTTTAAGTAAGTTCTTCTCCTATATAGGTATGTGGAGAAGGATTCTTTGTCACTGCAACATTTATTCTTTAAAACATAATAGTTGCTGTAGGCAGTCCCCTAAGAATAGCTTAGGTATGCGAATAGATGGCCAGGCCTGAACACAAGGGGGTTTGGTACTAGAATTCATCAGTGTTTTAAAGAAAGAGCTTTCTGTCAGCTTACACTGTTTAAAATACAGCTCACTGAAGAAAAATATAGTCATGGGCTAGTGTGAATTTTGCTTGAAAACTCGATCGCTTCAATGATGTCTCTTTAGGGTGAAGAGGCGAATACTATCCCCATTTCACAGGAGAACAAATTATCTTTGTCTACTCTGCAGTGAAAAGATATTTTCCTATTAGGTGTAGCAATACAGCCTCTGAATCCTGATTTTGTAGGCTATCACTTGCATCTTTGTAAGACTATATTTGAAACAAAACTTGAGGGAAAAACCCTTTTCTGTGTCTTGCCATTTTGTTCAGGCCTTGTCACAGTGAACTTTGCACCATTTCCATTAAGAGTTTGCAAATTTGCATCTACATAGTAAGTAATTACAGTCTTTCTCTTTGTAGCTCAGGACAGTCAAATCCAACCTTTTATCTTCAGAAGGGTGGGCAGGCCTACGTGCTCAGGAAGAAGCCCCACGGTCCCCTTTTACCTAAAGCCCATAAGGTAGGTAACATTCCTCAGCAAGCTCCGAACACTTTGTATTGCAGGTGGACTAAGTTTTTCTTGTACATGATGATGCAGCCTATTTCAGTTGAAGGTGTCTGAAAGTGCAGTGAATTACTTGAATCGTTTCCAGTTTTCTGTGCTGTACGCTTGATTAAACGTTAAAGAGGATAGGTTGTCATTAACTGTACTCTGTAAGATAATGATTTATGTTTAGGAGCTTTTCAGTGACCCTTATTTTCTGTGTCTTCTTCAGGTTGATAGAGAATACCATGTGCAGAAAGCCTTATTTTCAGCTGGATTTCCAGTCCCTCAACCCCTGTTGTACTGCAGTGATGTTTCTGTCATTGGAACAGAATTTTACGTGATGCAGCATGTGCAGGTTGGTTAGCCAATCTGAGAGATTTCTTTCTTCTCCCTACTACAAGCAGATTTTAAGCTGTCTAGAACTTATTAGAGTGTTATTCAGTTTTTACTAAGCTTTGAAGTTTGGTACGTGCAGCTATGTACCAAGGCATACCAAGGCATATAAATAATCCAATCATATTTTTAAGAAATATTAACTGTCAGAGATTCTTACTGATTTCAGGTTCTCCAGAGCTTATTTCCAGCTCTGCCAAAATATACAGCTTGTTATTTAACCTCCTCTCCTTTGTGCTGTCAGAAGAATGTTGTGAAATGTCTGCATATTGCTACTGTGAAAAGGGTACTCATAACTCTGCCATTACAGTCAGGCTCCAAAGTTATGCTGGATTCTTGGAACAAACGGAACCCGTTTGTTACTGAAAACAGTAATCTGTGTACAGTCACGTTTTTCTTTAAAGGCAAGCAGGATTCCATCTCAAGCACTACTTTGAGAAAGAACATAGCATAGCTGTGCCATCCATCACTCTAAGCATGTTATGGTTGAGTTGATACTGTTTCTGTTGGACTTGGTTGATTCTGAGTTTGTCTGCTGTACTGGTTTTTTTTGTTCTTGTGGGAAGAAGATTTGAGTTTAGGCCTCTTTCATCATATCCTCCTCATTGTGGCTGTGCTTGTTTGACAAGTTGTGATGTGTGCCAACACACAGTGCAGGGTTTTGTGAAATTTAGGCTCTATGGAGAAATATGGCTGTGAAAATATCCAGTTGTCTCATTAGTGTTCTGGGATACTTATTTATAGCCTGAAATTTGGGATCTGAGGAAGAGCATTCAAAGGATTTCTAATTGTATAAAACAATAGCACATGCAAAAAAGAAAGGAAAGTGGGAAGATCATGGGCTGTGAGATAAGTGTATTTAATGTATTAAATGAAGGGTATTAAGAAAAAAAGTCACAGAATCACAGAATCGTAGGGGTTGGAAGGGACCTCCAGAGATCATCGAGTCCAACCCCCCTGCCAAAGCAGGTTCCCTACACCAGGTCGCACAGGTGGGCGTCCAGGCGGGTCTTGAATATCTCCAGAGAAGGAGACTCCACAACCTCCCTGGGCAGCCTGTTCCAGTGCTCCGTCACCTCACCGTAAAGAAGTTCTTGTGCACATTGGTGCGGAACTTCCTGTGCTCCAGTTTCTGGCCGTTTCCCCTTGTCCTGTCTCCACACACTGCTGAAAAGAGTCTGGCCTCACCACTTTGCTCCTCACACCTTAGATATTTATAGACCTGGATCAGGTCCCCTCTCAGTCTTCTTTTCTCAAGGCTAAACAGACCCAGTTCACTCAGCCTTTCTTCATAGGGGAGATGCTCCAGGCCCTTCACCATCTTTGTGGCCCTCCGCTGGACTCTTTCCAAGAGATCCCTGTCTTTTTTGTACTGGGGAGCCCAGAACTGGACACAGTACTCCAGATGAGGCCTTACTAGAGCAGAGTAGAGGGGGAGTTATGCCCTTCTTCTATCATGGGCAAAGAAGAAAACAAATGAGGAAGGAATTTTTTATTGTATAGGGAATATTGGTTCACTGCATTTGTTTTAGCTACTGAAACATCTAACTTTACATCTCTTAGTCTATACCTACATCCCACCCAGTGTCTGATTTACAACGTTTGTAGGGTCGCATCTTCCGAGACGCCTCACTGCCAGAGGTGGGCCCAGCGGAGCGTTCTGCTTTGTATCTCGCAATGATAGAAACTTTGGCTCAGTTGCACTCCTATGACTTGCGGTCGCTGGGTCTCCAAGGATATGGCAGAGGACCAGGATACTGCAGAAGACAGGTACAGCTCTTGGAAAAATTCTCTCGTTTCGTCAGGTCTTTAATGATTTGATTTGCGAGCTGATTTATTAATCTTAGGTGACTTGTAAAAGTAACCATCGTATTTTAGCAATTCAGCATCTTCAGTTAGTTAAGTATTAGTGCACGGTTTGAAGTTACCGCTACGTTCCAGGTAAATTCTGTAATGCTGTTAAAGTGTTTGTATTTTTTCAGGTATCAACTTGGAAAAGACAGTATGATGCAGCTGCTCATACGGATATTCCTGCCATGAACGAGCTAGCCGAGTGGTTAGCAAACAACTTACCACCTGATGATGATGAAGAAGCACTAATTCATGGGGACTTTAGAATAGACAACATCATTTTTCACCCAACAGAGGTATTTGAAATGTATTTGTACATTTTGTACTTTGTAGTTCTCCATTATTGACTCTTTACAGGGGTAGATCATGGCAGGGGAAATGGTTTTAAGTTGAAGGAGGGAAGATTTAGGTTGGATATCAGGGGGAAGTTCTTGACTATGAGAGTGGTGAGGTGCTGGAACAAGCTGCCCAGAGAGGTTCTGGATGCCCCGTCCCTGGAGGTGTTCAAGGCCAGGTTGGATGAGGCCCTGGGCAGTCTAGTATTAAAATGGAGAAGTAGGTGGCCCTGCCCATGGCAGGGGGGTTGGAGATTGGAGATCCTTGAGATCCCTTCCAACCCGGGCCATTCTGTGGTTCTGTTTTGCAGATCCTTACATAGTGCTGAATGAAACTACTTTTGCTGTAGACAGCTGCAGTGCATGTTTTTAATTTCAAAGCAATAAAGCTCCTGGATACTAAGTCTGTTGTCCATCTGCAGATCCTTCATTCTTATAATTCACTTGAGGTTTTTATTTGTATTTAAGGCTCGTGTTTTGGCAGTGCTGGACTGGGAACTTTCAACCACTGGTCATCCTTTAGCAGATTTAGCATATGCTACTCAGTTCTACTTTTGGCCTACATCTCTGAATGCCTTAGGTCAAGGATCTGCCTTCAATTTCATAGGCGCCATAGGTATGGAGTTGTAATTGTTTTGTCAAACTGAATTCTATGGTTGATTTCTATTCGATAGATTACTTTTATAAACAGCAGTAAAAAGTTAACGAGTACATCATTTTGCAATTGGAGAAGAGCTTTTCTGTCGTTTTCTTCATTGTAGGAGATGTGCTGATAGTTTTAAGGTAGTTCTGTTTTAGTAGGATCTGGGTTTGCCACAGTACATTAATTCTACAAAAGGTTATTTTGAACATTTCTTAGAGATAATGGGGGAAAGCTAAAATTTAAATATGAATTGGTGACGTTTATATAAACCAAAAACAAAATAAAACTGGTGCAATGGATTTCCTGACTGAAGTGGAACTAGGGGGGATTTTATGTGGAATTCTTGCAACACCTGTTTCCTTTACACCCTCCATATCTGAGCCCATGAGGAGTGATATATGACGTTTTTTCCTGTATTGACAAAATGACTCAAATATTTGAAGGATGAGGTAAATCCTAGTAAAGGTTGAGCATTCTAAAATACTCTGTTGGTTTTTTTCTTGTAGAAAATCCCTCATTTGAAGAACTGATTTCTGTTTACTGCCGCTGCCGGGGTATTAGCACTACAATCCCCAACCTGAATTTTTTTCTTGCTCTGTCATATTTTAAAATGGCAGGGATATCCCAGGTAATACTCACTTTTTCTGAAAATGTCACATTTTTATGATGGGTATGTGTAGGCTGGTAATATTTTTCAAATGATGAAGTATTGTTGTACAATAGTAAAGGTATTTCGCTTTACCTTTATAAAGGTATACGCTTTAGAAGCAGTATCTTTTAGATGTTTAAGACTGTGAACTCTAGGACAGAATTCTTGCTGCATGAATTATGTAACATGAGATATTCAGCCACTGTAGAGCAGGAATATATTTTGTAATTGCAGCCTAAGATAAGGTTACTAAATTTGTTGTAAGCTACCTGTTAGTAATTTGGAGTAAGAATGTATATGCGTGTAGTTAATATAGCTATGAATAACGTGTGCATTGCTGTCTGTTGGCTGAAGGGAAAGATTGGGCTTGCGTATAGTATCCAGTACAGGTACACTCATTTTGCTCTACTCATTTTTATGATTTTCTTCAGGGTTTTTAACAGCTCCACTGTCTTGGGTTGGTTTGGTTTTTTTGTTCTTGTCAACTCTCTCTATTCCTGTCTGTTATATCAGAAATATACCAAAAGCAGCATCAACATACCCAACTAAAATCCATCTTTTTTCCCAATTAAGAACATGTATATTTAAGCGTAACTTCATAGTTGAAGAAATCACCAATCTAAAAGAGACGTTTTTAAGTACACAGTTATACCATTTATGCCTTTCTTTTTGGTTGTAGGGTGTATATGCTAGATATCTCATTGGAAATGCTTCCGCAGAGAATAGCCATGAATTTGCTAAGATGGTGAAGCCTTTGGCAGAAAAAGGGTTAGAGCTCTCAAAAAGGTAACGCTGGTCTAAACTACTGGTCAGAGGTGAGGCAGAACTTACATCTTCACTTATTGAAATGTCTGTATAAGGCAGCTTATATCATTGTGAGGGAAAATCTGGTCTTACTTATTGCACTGGATGTTCTTTAGATTGTCTTTCAGCAACATGCAACACAGTACTTCTGGAGAGTTGTTCTATCAAAGTAGGAAAGGCCAAGAAATGCTGCTGAAGGTAAAGCAGTTCATGAAGCAGCACGTATACCCAGCTGAGAAGGTAAAAGCTTTTTGTGAACCTATTTATAAATGAGCATTCTATGAGCAGAGGTTATAAAAATGTAGAACCATGTGTTGAAGTCATGCCCTCCTGTATTTTCTTTTTTCTTTCAAGAGTAGCCTTGTTTTTCATGCAGTGATGTTTGTGGTATTGCAGAACATTAACAGAAATTGTTATTATCAACGTGAGTTTTTTGCAGATTTAAAGTGTTATATGCATTGAAAAGTTACTTTTAAAACTTTTTTTGCTTTTTAAAGTTTAAGAAGTACTTAAAAAACCAACAAAGCCAGAGTCGTTTTTAAAGGTATTGTATGAAATACCCTTAACAAAAACCCTGAAGTCTTTCATTCTCACGCAGAGATGCTAATTTCCAGCATTGTGCAGACATACAGGTGTTGTGTTCCTTTTCTTTAGGGAGTTCACAGACATTATTCAATCTCATATGTTCTAAATCCTGTGTGTTTTTTTCTCCTTTCCTCCTTATGAGCTAATTTGCTTTTCAGTTCCAAGAAAAAAGCAACATCGGGACAGGCTGTCTAACAGTTGAAATTCTTCATATCACGGTTTTCCAAAAGTCTGTCTGTAACTAATTTTGAGTTGTCTGAGGAAGCCTCAGAGTAATTATGTGTACTTGACTCAAAACAAATGAACCGCTGATAGCCGCGAAAGCTCTGCAGATGAGTAGCGCTGGGCTTGTAAATTATTTCTGCTAACAGGAAATGTGAGTCAGGACTTGTCAATTCTGCTTTTGTTAGATGATGATTTCTTTGTTCTGAAACAGGTTCTGGGGCACTTTTGAAGGAGTGCTGTACATTACTAGACCATACTTGGGAAAATACTAGGATTACTAATATGTAGTTTTACTTAGTAACTAAACGTTGATGCTTGGAATGACTGTTTGGATGATCTGCTGAACAGCTGACAGAAAGCAAGTGTGTTATTTCACATTTAAAAAAAAAAAAGATAAATGAGTTTATATATCTGGATATATGGGAAACCTAATGTTTGGGTGTCAGCACTTTGGGCTTTTATTTGTGGTTTTAATTTTGGGTTCGTTTCTGTCATGTAGTACTGTTGGTCAGCAGTTGTGTTTATTGTCAGTAAACATTGACCTGCTGCTGTTGTCAGCACATGTTAAATGTCTTCAAACCATTTCCACGTATGAAAAAAGGTACCGATGATTGGGGTCATCTCCATGGTGCATCTGAAGTCTTGCAGAATGAAACGATTGCAATTATGAAATTTTCTAATGAAATCAACTGCATAATGAAAAGTTGTGCTGAGTATTTCATACTGGTGCGTTGAGGTGGAGGGGTAGGAAAGAAAACAATTCGTGTATGTTATAAGTGTTAATTTAAACAAACTTTATTTCTCTTAGGAAATAGCAGAATACTATGCTAAACATGGAAATACTGAGGAAAGATGGAAGAAACCACCAGTGCTTGAGAGGCTGAAGGTATGGGATGGTAAATATTCTTGAGCGCTCTAGCAGTAAAAGAGACAGGCACTGACACGGACCTTAAGAAATGTTGGTGTATGCTGCTAGGGAAGTCATCCCATCTGTGTGGAAAGAAACAGTGAGGAAGTGAAAGGAAAAGAAGAAAGTGTGCAAAAGGAGTTGCGAGACACAAACGAGACAGGAGAGAAGCAGACGTGAGTTCTGTCAGGTGGACATCTGAACTTTAACTCAAAACTGTACCCGTTGAAAACAGCTACTGAGGAAAGCCATCAGATATATTGGACAGTGTGTTAGACATAGGAAGGAAGAAAACAGTCAGCAAGCCAGAATTTCATTGCTGTTTGAAGATGTATTGCTAATGTTTTTCCCTGCTGATTCTCTGATTTCTCTGAACAGGAAATGGCCAAAGCAGAAGGTCTGTGGAATCTTTTTCTCCCAGCTGTCAGCGGTCTCAGCCAGCTTGACTATGCGCTAATAGCTGAGGAAACAGGGAAGCGCTTCTTTGCTCCTGAGGTTTTCAACTGTCACGCACCTGGTTAGCAAACACTGTGCCTTAACTATGACACTGAGAGACTGTGTGTCTCAAGAAATAAACGTAAGCACTCGTTTCTCACAGACACTGGAAACATGGAGGTCCTGCACATGTATGGGACTGAAGAGCAAAAGAAAGAGTGGCTGGAGCCCCTTCTAGAAGGGAAGATTAGTTCTTGCTTCTGCATGACAGGTAAGTTTTTATTCCAGAAGAAAACGAGAGGCAAATGGCAGAAATTTTATGATGACGTATGCAAAAAGTATAAAATCAGAAGTTGTTACGTGTGAGAGAATGCAGCCTGATCTAATGCCTGTCTTAGTGGTTGGCAACCCTGCCTGCAGTGGAGGGGTTGGAATTAGATCATCTTTGAGGTCCCTTCCAACACAAACCATTCTATGGTTCTGAGAATTAATACAGGAATTTCCACGATATCTGTGAATGTGTTTGAATGTGAAATCATCTCTAGGGTGTGAGCACAAAGTGTGAGCCTCTCCTTGATAGCTACCATTTCTCATGTTCTGCCATATTACAATTGCCATGTATTTTCAATTTATTTTTAGTAGTAGTAAAATATATTTCATTGCATGAACCTGACTTAGAATAGAATTTATCCTGGTTTTATAATGTGTTTTTGGGTTCTCTGGAAACATAGGCACAAGTATGATGATCTTGATAAGTACTGTAATTTTGCAGTAAATCATAGAGATTTTAAGACATAACCAGGAGACGACTTGCAAAAGATATGATGCACTTGCTTTATGTCGGTAGCTCAGCATTATATTCCTGTTTGATCTTCAAAGCTTGTGGCATCTCTGGAAAGCTGGGCCCTTCGTTTGGGAATGTAGCTTTTGAATATGTGATATGAAAATCTTGATCTTCCTGCGTCAGCAGGAGTTAAGAAAACAGCCTTGCAGAGCCAGGTGTCACTGCGTTCACCAAATGGGAGAAGATTCTTTCCCTTGAAAGATGATAGCCTTCTGTGTTGCAGATGACCACTGATGATGCTTTTCTGGCAACTTTATTTCATAATTCATCAGAAAAGTAATTTAAGTTTCTTTATTTTTGTTTGAGAAAAGCCTAGGAGAACAAAGACTGAGAGAGATGACTGTTATCTACAAGTAGACTGGGGGGAGGAAGGATTTAAAAACGTCAGGAAAAGAAGAAGTCTGTTTACTATAAAGGGAAGTCTGAGTCCAAGAACCAGCAACTTTAAGTTGGCTATGAATAACGTGTCATCAGAAAATAGAAAGTCTTTGACCACAGGAGAGTGAGGTGCTGAAAACAGCTTTTTCCACTGGGAGCAGAACAGTGACGTTGTTTTTAGAGTCCATCTAGATCCATCTATTTGTGGTGGTAGTACTACAGCTGGTATATTTAATACAGTGGTGTGTGTGTTGTTTTTTTCTTTAACACAGAACCTGACGTGGCTTCGAGCGATGCCACCAATATGCAGTGCAGCATTGAGCGAGATGGCAGTAGTTATGTGATTAACGGCAAGAAATGGTGGAGCAGTGGTAAGTACAGAAACACTGCACAGGAGTGACTAAGTCTAAAATTCTTCCTGAGAGTTGGAATAAATAAATACAAAATCTGAAATGTTTGTCTTCCATTTCTGAATTGGAAGATTGCTTTTTCTGAAGTAAAGGCAGTCAAAGGTAAAACAACAGAAAAAGCAGAATTTGTGGCTTGGGGTCCATTTTAGAACCTCTAAATTTAGTTCACAGAATGAATGCTGCTATTGTTCTTCAAAGTATACCTCGTTCCCTTAGGTAACTTAAATATTTATGGTCATAGCCTTAAAACTTTTTTTTTATGAAACCATCTTTGGCAGCTTGTGTTTGAAATTTGAGTGTATTGTGGCATTCCAGGAAACTTCAGCTGATTGCTGATCTAGTTAGTGATGCTGATAGTCTGCTGCTTTTCTGTTTTAACAAGAAACTTCCCAGAAAAATCGGTAGGTTGAACTATTAAGTGCTGAATGTCCCTGACTTTGGAGTACTGTTTTTAGTGTGTGTGTTTGTTTACCAAAACATGAGTGACCTATTCTGAAACATCATCATTCACTGAGAGTTTGGAAGCTAACTAAGTAAGCTGAGTTGCTAACCAGAGTGAAACTTGAATGTTTCAAGTAACTGTGTGTGAACCAGCTCCCGGTGCAGATAGACTTGTGCAATACTGAGACTCACCAGAAGATAGAGCTCGCTCACTTTCCTAGCAGTGCAGATCTGGAGGCAGAGGGAGGCACTGGTGTCTAGCATCTCAACCTGAAAGCGTCCCTCAACTGCTTGCTGCTACCCTTGTTTTGGGACAGTGTCTTCCAATTACGAGTTGCAGTTCCTGAGGAAGTAAAGGGAAAGTTCTTTCGGAGGTTGTGCACAAAATATATTACTCATAAAATGAGTTCACAGAATCACAGAATGGCTTGGGTGAGTTATGTGTGTCGTAAGCTGGGGAGGAACTTTTTATAAGGGCAGGTAGTGACAGGACAAGGGGAAATAGCTTTAAACTGGAAGAGGGTAGATTTAGACTAGATATTAGGAAGGAACTTTACTGTGAGGGTGGTGAGACACTGGAACAGGTTGCCCAGTGAGGTTGGGTTGGTATGGATGCCCCCTCCCTGGAGGCATTGAAGGCCAGGCTGGATGGGGCTTTGAGCAACCTGGTCTAGAGGGAGGTGTCCCTGCCTATAGCAGGGGGGTTGGAACCAGATGATGTAGTTGTTTATTTTTTCTCTCAAGTCTGGGTGAACATGGGGACCTTGGATGTTTGGGAACTGTGGGAGCCTGACAGCCCATTCAGAACATCACTCTGGGTGCAATCACTCTGTATGTGTGAAGACAAATATAACTCATACAGGAAGTCCTTTGCGTCATGGAAGGACTGGAGTTTATTACCATGCTTTGTATGCATGCTTTGCACATTTACAGTAAATCTAGTCTGGTTTAAACATATCAGATTGATGTGTGCGTAGGCCATGTGTCAAGTGTTGCTAATTGCTCCACTATTCCTCAAAGTACTGGACAGAAGTTCTAAAGGCTTTTGTCATCTCAACAGAGAGAAAAAGCTTGTGTCTTGCTTATGCTACAGTTGTTTGTTGTCTGTCATTGTAGAGCTTTTTCTTTCAGTCCACAATTATGTACTTAGAAACATTGTCTGAAAATGAGAGATTCTTGTTGTCTTTCATAAGCTCCTTATTAGAGCCCGCAGGATGGTTGAAGGCTGAGACAATATGCTCTAAATAACACTTTTTTGTGTGTGTTTAGAAAGCTAATTTGTCAATGTATTTTAAATCCCTCAAGAGATAAACAGGAAAACTGCTGTTGTTTATTTTTCTTCTTTTTTCCTGGAATCCCCACCATCTCTGTGGCAACAGGCAGCTTTTGGTACCTCTCAATGGAAAAATAATAGATACCCACCAATCGTGAGTTTGTGTGGAGTCACAATCCTTCTCATTCACAAAGCAAGTCTTTTATCCTTCAATTGATTAAACCCTATGCTAGGGATGCCAGTACCTACTAAAACAAAGTAAAGCAAAGTATATAAAAAATGAAAGTCAGTGCACTTTGAATACTAGTATATTTTATTGTATCTTTGCATATTTTAGAAGGCTATAGTTACCTCCCTATCTCATTATTTTACAAATTCCAACCAAAAATTCCAGGCCCTGTATCTGAAGGTTAACTTTAAAACTACTGCTTGCATTTCTTCTCATGCTTTGATTAATGCTCAAGCATTACCTTGACATTCATGTTTGATCTTACGTTTACAGAGATCTGGAATGTGCCTCTTGTTGGCCACTGGGCTTGTTGAAGTTTAGGGTGAGCAGAAAATGGAGAGATGAAAGATGGTTTTTGGTAGTTACAGAGCAGGAGCTAGTGTTTCTTGTGGGGGTGTTCTTGTTGCTATACATATGTGTAAACACATAGAAAATGGCTTTTTTTCTTCTCTCAGTTCTCAGTTGTGAACTGATATCTCATTTTAAGCTGCAGCTGTGTCTCTGGAGTGAGAACTAGGGAGAAAAAAATGGAAGTGAGTTGTTAGTCAAATGCTGTGAAGTTTTACCAAATAGTTGGAGAAACACAAGATTATGGAATTTTGGTACAAAGGTTCCCATACTGTCATTTTATTGCTGATGGTTTCCTTTTCTGTTTTAAATTGGTTGTTTAGATGTGTGCAGATTTTTCATTGTACCGCAATTTAATATCCTGTTGCTGTGACCCTTTTGATTTTATTGTTTTCTTTTGTTTGCTTTTTTTTTTTTTTTAATAAATACCTTAATTGTTTCCAGCACTTCCAGTATTTTTTCTTGCCTGGTGCTTAATTTTGATGGCGTTCCGTTTTTGAACTCCAGTGTAGCATCTTGGCTTGCCTGCAACTTCCTAAATTCATCTGAAAGATGACTTGCAGAGAAACAGCTGTTGAAATAATAGCCGTCAAGTTAGTAAGTAATCCCTGTTTTGATTAAGATAATGCGAGCAACAGTCTATATAGTGAAGCTGATTGTTTCTTCAGTACGGGCTTCAGAATTCATAGAGATTTCTTCAGGTACTTCGTGCTGTTGTTGTCTTCTCCAGTACCCTTAATTTTTTGCTATTTTCATAACATGCATTTTAAAAGAAGCACCCAGGAAGGCATACAGAATTGGGTTCAGGCAGGTGTGAAACAGAGCTATGCTCTTGGTGACCTGGAGCGCAATGTCTATGGTTTTACTCGCCTCACAGTCAGTAATCAATAGGTAGATGCTGTCTATGGCCCGCCAGAACTTAACCATGTTGTAAGGTAGCTGGGTAATTATGAAGGCAGCCACTACTGCCAGCAGAACCGTGAAGGGTCTAGATTTTTTAGCGTTGGCAGATCTAAAGATTGCCCGAGCAGTAACTGAATAGCAGGTCATCATTACTAGGAAAGGAAGCAGAAACTCCAGGATAACTTCTAGGATCTGAATGCTCGCTTTTAAAACCGTTTCCATGTTCATTGGAAATATAGGAAGGCATTCATTCCTATTATTGCGTGTCATGACTTGGTTAAATATCAGGTCAGGGATGCTGAGCAGTATGGCAGACAGCCAGACACAGATGCAGGTAACGCTGCAGTGTTTTCCAGCTCTTCTGTGACGTTGGGATTCAGAGGTAGCCCTGTATCTATCCACACTGATACAGGCCAGGAACAGCATGCTAGAGCTGAAATTCATGGTGTAAAGTGAAGAGGTGAGCTTGCACATTGAGTTTCCGAGTTCCCAGCCCTGCACTGCATTTGCAGCCCAAAAGGGGAGCGTGAAGAGCAAGAGCAAATCAGCAATGGCTAGGTGCATGATGTACACTTCTGTCTTGGTCTTTGGTTTCTTGCAGTAGGCATAAATTGCAACCACTAATGAATTTCCAGCAACTCCAGCAGTGAAAGTCAATGCATAGAACACAGGGAGGAATACTTTCATGAATTTTCTCACATCTTCTTTTTCACAGAGAAACTCGTATGTGTTGTAATCTATATCAGAGTTGAGATAATGCTCGTTGTCCTCAAGCCAGTAATCAGTTGAGTTGTTCACATCCCAGCCCATGGCAAAGCTGAAAGTCAAATAAAAAGAGAAAGAGGGGGGTTGGGGTTGGGAAGACATCAAAGAAATAATACGGGTTTCAAGCTTTAAAGCTTGATATGTAAAACACAGCTGTCCCATGGAGTCTGTTCCTGAATGGCTGTGGAACAGACTGAGTTTAGTCTGCTCCTACAGAATCAAAGCAATGTGGGTACCCTGAATCTTACTGCTGGAGACAGCTCACGATGGTATGCACCCAAAGGAATCTTACCACATACAAAACTGCCCACAAGCACCCAAACAGTTCTCAACCTCGACTGTTTTTTCAAGTCCTATCTATCTCATGATGAATTCATTCTGTAAACACTCGGGCTGTATCCTCACTGCCTGTTTAAGACTGAAGTTTAAATGTTCTCGTCTTCAGTCTTTAGCAAGTCACGTCCTAAAGAATTTTCTTCTCTAGTAGCTGTGTTCACTGAGTGATTAGCTGAACTTCTTTCAGTTGTAAACCACAGTACTGCAGTGCCACTTTCCCTGGAAATAAATGGCATTAAGATTTCTTCATGGCAGTAGCAAAGGGCTGCTAAGGATGAAAATCACGTGTCCCTTTCTCATCTTCTGCAGTGTCTCAGAATTTGAGGTCGATGTTACAAGAGAACAGATTCTTGTCAGATATTTTGCACAGAGCTCTTAAATTCATTTTTATTTCTTTCAGTCTTGGCAAAACTCTGAATACCATCACTGTTTTTTAGGTAAGGTTTAAAGGAATGGTTGCTAAATCTTTGTTGCACACAGTATCTCCTCAAAAATATTTCTAATGTGTTCTGTTTGCTGGGAAAAGAAGTTACTGACTGATGTCATACTCGGGAACACAGACTGATTAAACAGACAGAAATGAATAATTTCTGTTCTTATTTGATATTTCTTCCAGTACTTGAAGGGAGCGTATAAACAGGAGAGGGAGCGACTGTTTACGAGGGTGGATAATGATAGGACAAGGGGTAATGGTTTTAAACTGAGACAGGGGAGGTTTAGGTTAGATATGAGGAGGAAGTTTTTCACTCAGAGGGTGGTGACGCACTGGAACAGGTTGTCCAAGGAGGTTGTGGTTGCCCCATCCCTGGAGGCATTCAAGGCCAGGCTGGATGTGGCTCTGGGCAGCCTGGTCTGGTGGTTGGAGATCCTGCACATAGCAGGGGGGTTGAAACTAGATGATCATTGTGGTCCTTTTCAACCCAGGCCATTCTATGATTCTATGAGTTATATATGGATATATATATTCAGTGAATCTGCTCTATACACTTCATAAACTGTTTCAGATGGCAATTAACTGTTTGGTTTGGCTTTCACTCTCAATGGCTTTGTTGGATTTTTTTTTTTTTTGCTAACATTTCAAAACACTCTCTTTAAACTTTAAACAATGATTACTCTCAGTTTAAGACTTGTAATCTGTCATTTACCACTGCCTAACTGAAGCTTGTGGAATGGGAAGTCATGTAGTTCTGTTTCTTAGTTTGGCAAGGGTTATCTATTCTGTGCCCGACAGTGTGTGTTAGCAGGATTTTTCAGCAGGGGTAATCCTTTGCAGCTTTATAGTACTTTGAGGAGAGATTCAGACATCAGCTGTGAATGTCTCTTTTTTCAGTAGAAGACTACAGGGCAAGTTTAATCCTCTTAGCCAAGGCTAGAAGAAAAATAAAACTTTAATTGAAAAGCTTGGGCTGTAATCTAAACTGTTACTGCAGAACCCATCTGGGAACACTTAATCAGATTGGATCACAGGCAGCTTTTTCTTGAAAGCAAAATGATAAACATTTGGTGCAAACTTTCAGAAGTCTGGGTATCACAAAGCACTTTGGCTGTGACAGGGAGCTTGCTCTGCTGCCTGACGTGATTTTGGCTGACGAGTTCGTGATGGAAAGAGAGATGCAGTGCTCAGTTGTTGATATTTCTCTCTTAAAAATAAAGTTGTGTTTTGGCTAGCATACCTATTCATATTTGTCACTCCCGCTTGTGTTGTTTCTCAGGCACAAGTGCGTGCACATTACCTAAAGCACTGCTGTCCTGTGGAGCTGCTGAATGGTGGTGGAAGGGGCTTAGCCTCCGTCCCACGCAGTGCTCTGAGTGGGATTTCTTATACGATCAAAGCAGCGTGGGTCCGCTGAATCTTACAGCTGGGGACGCCTCAGGATGTTGTGCACAGAAAGGAATATTCTCACAGACAAAGGATGTTACCATGTAAAAACTGCCCACAAGCACCCAAACAGCTCAGAACTTCAGCTGCTTTTTCAAGTATTGTTTTCTAGGAGATGCAGGTTTCTTAGCAAACAGCACTGTATGGTTTCTTGTGGTATTATTCCAACCTTCCATTTAGATACAGATTCGGTATTTCTGTCTGTTTAAACTCGATGTGGGATTGTACAAGTACATATTGAATGGAGTTAATATTCCCAGTTTAAACAGCTGTTTTTCCTTAATGCATTGAGCAGTAACCTGTCCGACCGAAATAATCGAATTTTAACTTTGGAAATGACGTCTCTCTGTAAAGCCAACCTAAGTAAGAGTAAATCCTAGCTTTTCTACTTGTAAATATATCACACTTAGCATGCAGAGCAGTAAGAAATAAAGCAGAACTAACCTTTTGTCAGCAGGCTGGTGGGAGATGCTGTAACTGAGATGTGCTTCAGTGAAATGGCCTGAGTTGGTCTGGCACGTTGCATTTTGTCGTCAAGTACCACACCCTCATCTGGAAGGCAGTTGCACTTTCGTTTTGAGTTGCCGGTTCCAAAAAAAAAGTAATAACAACAACAACAAATCCTGTTTTCCCTGAAACCTTTTGTATTGGACTCTCACATTTCCTATTTTCCTTCCCGTTCAACCCCGTATGCAATGTTCTTTGGAACGTCAAGGCTCTTTTCCTATTTCTCAACGTTGTCCTAATATGCTTCACGTAGTCAAGGGGCTTTTAACAAATTACACGTTTAGAATGTGAAAAGGAGAGAAAAGAGGAGAGATCTGTCCTGGGCAGCTGCCAGCAGGGAGTCACCATATTGTTTCATCAGAGCAGTACTGCACTTTTGATGGCTGCCTTATAGAAGGATTTAAGAGAGCCTTATATGCTGTGTTTTAGTAACAACAAAAAGATCATAGAATCACTGAATGGCCCGGGTTGGAAGGGACCTCGAGGATCATGAATCTCCAACCCCCCTGCCACAGGCAGGGCCACCAACCTCTCCATCTGATACTAGACCAGGCTGCCCAGGGCCCCATCCAACCTGGCCTTGAACACCTCCAGGGACGGGGCATCCACCACCTCTCTGGGCAGCCTGTTCCAGCACCTCACCACTCTCATAGTCAAGAACTTCCCCCTGACATCCAAGCTAAATCTTCCCTCCCTCAACTTAAAACCATTTCCCCTTGTCCTGCTCTTATCTACCCTTTCAAAGAGTTGACTCCCCTCCTGTTTATAGGCTCCCTTTAGGTGCTGAAAGGCTGCAGTGAGGTCACCCCGCAGCCTTCTTTTCTCCACGCTGAACAAGCCCAGCTCCCGCAGCCTGTCTTCGTAGGGGAGGTGCTCCAGCCCCCCGATCATCTTTGTGGCCCTCCTCTGGACCCTCTCCAACAGCTCCCTGTCTTTCTTGTACTGGGGGCTCTGGACCTGGACACAGTACTCCAGATGGGGCCTCACGAGAGCAGAGTAGAGAGGGACAGTCACCTCCCTGCCCTTGCTGGCCACCCCTCTTCTGATGGAGCTCAGGATGCCATTTGCTTTCTGAGCTGCAAGAGCGCACTGCTGGCTCATGTTCAGTTTTTCGTCCATCAGGACCCCTGGATCCTTCTGTAAGATAAGTTTGCTTTTTGTGAGACAGAGGAGTTTTCTCATTTAGTATTGTGCTGTGAGACAAAACTAGGGATATGATATCTAAAGGGTGTGAAAGAAGTGCTAAGGTGTCAACAAGTATGTGAGCAGATAGCCCTGCACCCTGTGGGGCAGTTCTCAGGGCCTTGGATGTTGCCAGTCAGGCTCATAATCAAGTTGCCGTTTGGTAATGTTTTTTTAATAGGAACTGTAAGTAAGGCAGGTGTTGTAGAGGAAAAATAAACAACGCTGTTTCCTCTGAGGCAATGTTTCTTCTGCTTTCTGTGTATTGCCTGTGTTATAAAGCGTTGATACTTTCACAGGACAGGAAGGATGGAAGGGTTCCGAGCTTCGCATGCGGACGTTAATGCTTTTGCACTGAGATGTGGACTTACTGGTACTAAGAATTCCTAAGAAGGCTGGATCTTGCTTAAATTTCCATTATCTGTCCAGCTCAAGTTGGTTTCTTGTGCAAGAATTATCTTGTGGAGTGTCGGGAGTCCTTCATGATCTTCTGGAGTTTTTATTCTGTTTGGATTTTCCTGTATCTTTGTGAGTTTCAGTAAATGCAATATTGATGTCAAACGACAGGGAGAGATGTTAGGCAGACCGGAAGTCAGGTTTTCCTTTTTGGCATGCTGGCTCAATCGACCCGCTTGCTGTGGCTGAAACAGTCATTAGTCTGTGTTTTGAGTATTTGGGAACACGGGAAAGGAAAAGTTCTTTACAGTGGTCAGCACGGAATGTAACAGGCAGATTCTTACAGCTTCATTTGCATTCATAAAAAGGAAGAAAAATAGTTTGGGAGAGGAATTAAAAGCTAAAGAAAGAATTCTGCAGTGTTTGTGCATAGTTTTGTAGTTTCCATCTTGAGCTGTCATAGCACATTGCTGGTGTTCACCACAGCCATAGATAAGGACGTTTGGGTTGCTTCCAGCATGTCTGCTTCTTGCAACTTGTGTCATTGCTTAACAGGCCTGGCCTGGCCTGTTATCTCTTTAAAAATAAGAGAATCTCTCAGTTCTCCGGAATTATCTTTGTCTTAATATTGTCTTCATCAAGATAGAGTTGTCACAGTGGAACCGAGAAAGCTCCTAGGGATATATGAGGTGGAGGAGAGGGAAGAAAACATTCCTAAACTCTGCAGCTGCTTTCACTGGCTCCATCAGAGGCTGTGAACTCAGGCTGGGAATAAGCAGTGGCCACACAGTGCAGAACTGAGTTGCCTCTGCTGATTTTCTGCAGATCCCTGGTACCGTCTGTCTTCCTGTTTCCTTGAGGAAACAAGGAGTTTCCTTTACCATAACGTAGCATAAAGTAACCTTTACCATACGTGAGTTGGGTGCCCAGTGGTGTTATCTGGAGAGAACTGTAGGACTGCAAGCGTCCCAGAAGGTAGAAAATACTGCAGCCTCTTGGGAGGGAGGTCCTCTTGTATCCATTGGAAGATCTCACTGATGGCAACCAGTACCACATTGCCATCCACCTGACATCTTGCAGGACAGTCTGGTTCATCAGTGTCTTTCTAGGAAGTTGCCAAGCCAGTAAATGTCACACACTGGAACAGGTTGCCCAAGGAGGCTGTGGATGCCCCATATGTGGAGGCATTGAAGGCCAGGCTGGATGTGGCTCTGGGCAGCCTGATCTGGTGGTTGGCGACCCTGCACATAGCAGGGGGGTTGAAACTCGATGAGCATTGTGGTCCTTTTCAATCCAGGCCATTCTATGGTTCTGTGATTCTATGATCTTTAGCTGGGAAGGGTAACCCAGCAGTTATTAGGCTTGTTAGTTAGGCTTATCAGTGCAGCAGCCAACATGACAAGAGTCATAGGTATTCTGAATATTCAGGTAGTAGATTGTCCTGCCTTAGTCTTCCTAGCCAAAAGTTTGAAGGCTGGACACTGGGAGACTGAGTCCAAACCTAGATTGCAAAAATGGTTACTGGCTTATGAAACCAGGCTATAGAAACCAGCAGCTTTTTAAAGTTAAGTCTGTGCTGTTTGTGTCTATGCTACATTCAGCAGTCTCTGCCTAGAAGAATCCATATGCAAGTTGATTTTTTTGAAGGTCAGTTTCTTGAGTATCCTATGCCCTCTGATGACAGTGATTGGGCAACCGGTAGGATTCTGATCAACCCTCAGAGTGCATTTTTAAATATCCCTGTCTTCGCCTATGGGAATGTCTGAAGGGTTTAAAAATACAAAACGTTGCTTAAACTTACAGCGTCTCCAAATGTAGCAGTGTTGTGGTATGAAAGTTGTGGGCAGGTTGTGCGGAGCTGTACTTCAAACTGACCTAACATCCCTCTTATTTCTGCTTGTTGAATTGTTTCTTGGAAAACTACTGCTAACTCCTGCCAAAAGGACGGGCGTCTCTGCCTCCTACCCCATCCTCATGCAGCTTCTTTGAATTCCATAAGGAGCGTTTGAATGCCATTCATAAATGAGGGATTTATTCCATCCAGGCAGTCTGCGTTTTTTCAAAGCAGTGCAGTCTTTCAGAGACCTATGCTGCCCCAGAACTTCAGAGTTGGATGAACAGCTCTGAGGATTGGGAATGGCCAGGAAGCTGTCTTCCTTTCCTGCGCATAGATGGATGAAAAGTTCATTTGAAACTTATTGGTGCTGCTTGAGAACCTCGCCTTGAGGTCCTCGCCAGACGTCTCCTTCTCAGTGAACTTCTCGCTGAGTTCAACTTCTGCTTTTTTCTTTGTTTGTTTTGACATAGAACGGAGGAATTCTGCCCTTTTTGAAGCAGGGATATAACTTGAAGATAGTTTACAAAACCGTTTATGTCGTGATTCCGGAAAATAACCTTTGTTGTAAACCACACTGAGATAAACGTGGTTTAACCACATGTGCAGTTCTGTGGGGAAAAGTCAAATACCGCTCATCAATACAGCATTTCTCTCTTTATGGTGGTGTGCTGTAAAGTGTATGGTGTGCTATTTGGGGGCTCACTGCCTGCTTGTTGTATTTGTCCAGAGGAGTCAGCTGAGGTTCTATCGAGTTGATTGATCCCCTCCCACACCAGCTTTTCACTCAGCTATTTCAGTGCGTTGGCGTAGCGCAGCCTGTAGGCCCCAAATAACTGCGCTTCGAGGACAGTGGATGAAGAGCGTATTGCAGAAGAGGAAGGTAAACAACCAGCAGTCTGGCCCTCAGAGTTTGGTAGAATGAAAGAAATCTCTCTTCCTCCTTCCTGGCCATCACAGGGGTGGTTCTCACAAGGAAGCAGCTCATCTCAGAGCCAGCTGGTTGCACTGTGTAGACCCTAGGCTCCCAAACCTAATGAGAACAGCTGCCAGAGAAGCTACAAAGCCTTCTTTGTTTCCGGCATCAAAACACCTGAAGTTGGCATGTGTCAAATCTTTAAATCTCTGTGAGGCTTGACATCTCCCTGGTGAAAGAGATAAAAGTGCTGCTGATTGTTACATCTGTCAAGTATGATCCTGCCCTCCTTTCCCTTTGTTGCCTGTGTGAGATGTTGAAAGGAATGAGAGCAGGCTTTGCTACAAGGAAACTTTTAAAGAAAAAAATAGTGGGGGTCGGGTCTCTTACAATTATGGCACTTGAGTCAGCGGTCAGATCTTTTAGGACTTGTACATCAGAATGGTACAGAGATGCACATTGGTGGCTTGAAATGCTACTGAATTATTTTGAGATAACAATTTACAATCAGATCTTTTTTGAAGCGCAAACTGAAGTCATCTGCATAAGGGGGAGCAAAACCCTAATTCCAGAGCTGCTGAAGTAATAGCAAAGTTGTCAGTGGTAGCCTTCAGTAGTCTCAACTCAATGGCTGTCATGGGGTTGACATTTTATTCCCATGCAGCTCCTCCAGTCTTCATAGCCTTGAGAAGTTTTGCTTTTGAAATGGCAGCATCACAGCTTCAGGTTTGCTTTTGTGTCACTTGTTAAGCTTTAACGCAGACAGAAGTAAATAGATTCCTTTTCAAGCTCCTTCTTGTTCTCTTTTCTTCAGAAAAGATGGTGGAGCTGGACCCTGGAGGGTTTGGATATTTGGCTTTTGGTTTTCTCCTCCCCACAAGTTGACTCCCTTTTACATATTAAGCAATAAGATGGATTTTGTTACTGTCTGATTAAGATGGATTTTGTTACTTACTGTCTGATTACTCAGAGTATAAACACAGAAGTATGCTTGCCTGCTTTTGTTCCTGTAGCACGAAAGGAAAGATTTGTCCATATGAAGCTGCGTTTGATTATACACTGAGATTTTTGTATTGAAAACTATTTTTGTGTCTTTGACTTTTTTAAGGTGCCGGGAACCCAAACTGCAAAGTTGCAATTGTAATGGGCAAAACCAAGAACTCCTCAGCATCCAGGTAAGGACTCCTAGGAGGTTCAAAGAGCTGCCTGTAATTTGTTTCCAGGAGGTGTCACGGCTTGCAAAAGCTTTAGGTGCAGTAGCATGAATTGCTTTGATTGGTTGGTTGGATGTGGCTGTGACTTTTGAACCTTTGGCTGTGTTTAGCAAAAAATACGGATGGCCAAGGTCCTGATTTTTTTGGTTAGCTCTGATGGCTGAAGCCTTCCAATCTGTTCACCTACTTGCATCCAAGTGCTTCCCCTTCCGTTGCATTCACTGTAGTGCTTGTGCAGCTGTGTGATGGATTGCATCAGGATATTCATAGAGTAACCTGAGCTTGGAGGAGCCCCAGGGATCATGCAGGCTAGTTCCTGGCTCCACTGATGGCCACCCAAAATCACTCCTTGAATTTTTCCTCTCATTCTCACATGCTAAATCTTTGTGTTTGGGGCAGAATGCGTGTGTTATGAGAAGAGTTTGTCTTGGTGAGAAGAGTTTATGAGGCAAATGCACCTGACACATTGTGGAATGTTGCATCCTTACATCATTTTTTTCCTTTTAATTTGCAGTTTCTCAAATCTCAGGCTTACAGTTTACTTTCTAAGTGTGATTTATGAAAGCAGTTAACAAGAACTGCTTGCTTAAACAATAGTAAAACCAAAACCTTTTGGAACTGTCCTCAACAGAATGAATACACGCAGTATCTCAGGGACCTGAAGTTACCAATTAAGTTTTTCAAAAAAATTATCTGCAAGTGTAGAAAACTTGAAACGTGGGGTGTTTATGTGAAGTTATGTGCAGTGACACCATTGCACATCTTTAATCAGACCTTCTGATTCCATTCCTATATCATAGAGTCATAGAATGGTTTGTGTTGGAAGGGACCTTTTAAGATCATCTCATTCCAACCCCCTGCTATAGGCAGGGACACCTCCCTCTACACCAGGTTGCTCAAAGCCCCATCCAGCCCGGCCTCCCGGCCTGGAATGCTTCCAGGGAGGGGGCATCCACAACCTCACTGGGCAACCTGTTCCAGTGTCTCACCACCCTCACAGTAAAGAATTTCTTCCTAACATCTAGTCTGAATCTGCCCTCCTCCAGTTTAAAGCCATTTCCCCTCGTCGTGTAGCCGAATATATGTGAATACAATATGCACTTCTTTTTGTTTAAAGTAAATAACGCAGCGTATCCTGTTCAGCTGTTTGTTAGTGCCACGCTGAAGCTGCCTCTTGCAAAAACATAAGCGATATGTAACGTGCTTTGCAACTGGGCCTGCTGAAATCGTGCCGCTTGTAGCACATACAACTGGAAACGTTTATATCTCTAAGTTAAGTTGGATTCTAGCCCAAATTCCAGTGATTATCAGAAATTTTTGGATGTGTTTAGGCTCCCTTGGGAAATAAGCATTGTTTGTTTTGCAGCATCCAGGGTGGGTTGTCCAGCAGCTGTGCGAGCTGTGGCATCTGCTGGGCTATCTGGAAGCTGCACAAAAGTTGCTGGAGGGAATGACACGATACTGCGCTTTCTAGAGCTGGAGTTCAGGGATTCAGGAGGTCACCTCCAGTCCTGTGTGACTAATAGCCCTCCTTAAATGTCCTGGAGGCATTTAAACATGAGGATTATTTCCCTGAACTATAGGCAAGCTAAAATGACGATGCTGATAAACATGTTTCGAGAACAAAGAAGAAAGGCTGGGGGAAGAAATGGACTGTATGAGACAGAAGCAGATGGTAGAGCGTTGCAGAGGTGACAGAAGGAATAGTTTTTCATTCAAGGTACGTTAGATGCCAGTGGCACGTTTGGTGGTCCAAGCATGTGCCATACTACTACATGCAGACAGGATGGCCGCAATAAGCAGAAGTAAATGTCAACATGTGGCAACTGTTAAATTGAGGGTAAAAGATAAAAACAAGCAAGGGAATAGGACAGAGAGGAGGCTAAAAATTAACCACAACACGTACCTTCTGTCTCGATGCAGGTACAAGCAGCACAGCATGATCATTGTCCCCATGGACACCCCGGGAGTGAGGCTGATACGACCGCTGTCGGTGTTTGGCTACATGGGTAGGTGACTGGAGTTACTGACTGTACAGCTGTTAGTGTTAGCCATCCCAGGAGCTGCAGCAGTACTAATCAATGTTGTGTATGAAATAGACCAGTAAAATGCATATTAGCAAAAGCATTAGGAATTGAAGGCCTCTTGTTTTGCTTTCTTTAAGCACAGACATTATCCTCCTTCATTTTACCCTGCTGCTGTTTTCTCTATACCTGTAGATGAGATCCACGGAGGACATTTTGAGGTGCATTTTAATGACGTCCGAGTGCCTGTCTCCAATATAATACTGGGTGAGTTTCAATATTAATTGCTCCTTAATACGTACAGCAACAGATCACATTTACAAAAACAGCGGTTTATTTTATGAATCACCAGAAATTAATGTAAACATTTAATGGAGGATTCCTTAGATAAGGTGTGTCCAGCTGTGGTTGGTTCAACATGTGGAAGAGGGAGCCCGCCCATCCTTCAGCAGTCTGCCTGCTGCTTGGATCTAGCTTGCTGAGAGCAAAATGATGACTGAAGTAAGGACGTAGCTGTAGCTGTTGTGCAAAGTCAGTTCCCGGATGTGGGGCAAAGCAGAAAAGTGTCAGTGATGTTCTTTCCCCCAAACCAGTTCTCTTGGACTTCATAAAAAAAGAGCTTTCTGCTGCAGTCTGTGGCTGTCCAAGCCTGGGTAGCTGCAGATTTAGAGGAACTGAAAGAAAAATGCAAGAAAGAGCAGGCCAGCAATGTGACCTTCTGCAGGGAGAACTTCGCTCTGGTTCTCTCCATTGGAAAATGACAATTTAAATAGTTTTCTCTTTTTTTTTAAATATTTTTATTGCATGGAAAGAACTTTCTCTCTTTAGTAGCCCTTGGACTTGGAAACCCCAAAGTCTTCCCTCAGCTTCTCATGAATATATTTTTCAGTGTGAGATTAACATTCAAATTATATCAGGTAAATCAAATCATCTCAGAAACCATCTTAGGGTGATCTTTGTGCTGTAAGTAGTGTTAACAATGGGTCAGTGTAGATGTAAGTAAACAAGCACAACATTTGTACAAAATAAACTTCAAAGAAGCTTACTTCTAGCTCTGCTGCTATGTGGATACTTTTGCTCTGAGCCATAGATCACTTCAAGCAGAAATCAAGGGATCAGCCTCTCTCTGCCTGTTTTTCTTTCCACCCAGGTGAGGGAAGGGGGTTTGAGATAGCACAGGGCCGGCTTGGGCCAGGCCGCATTCATCACTGCATGAGATCCATTGGTGCAGCCGAAACAGCTTTAGAGATCTTGTGCCGGCGTGCAGCGCAGAGAGAGACTTTTGGGAAGAAATTGTACCACCACGTAAGCATGTTTTCATCTTGTCTCAATTCACATCTGTTCTAGACATCACCTTTTGTTTTGCGCAAATCTGGAGTTGAAATACAGTTGCACAAGAGTGTGCTTGCTATCTTTTATCAATAGGAATAAGAAGTCGGCACTCTGCCTTCTTTAGGAATCATCAGCTTTTAAAAGTTGGTTTATCGCATTTCAAGCGCTCCTCAATCTTACCCAGCAGCTGGGATGACTGTTGGAAAGAAACTATTGGAAAGAAACAAGTAAAGGCAATGGAAAGAGGAAGCTGAGACAGTGTCTGGCACAGCTTATAAAAAAACTTGTGCAGACCCAGAGGGAGTAATCTTACACGTACATTTTCCAGTCATATCGTTGCCAAACCTGCTTTCACTACTGGAACCTGGAATGAAAATTGGATGAGGCACCCTCTGCATTTCTCAGAAATGCACCACAGCACCCTGATGAAGCCACAGGCTGCACCTTGGGGTAGGACACAGCTGCAGGACCGGAGCAGGTTCTCCCCAGCTGAGAGGGGAAGCTGTTGGCTGTCTGGGGTACAGGCTGACCATCACCTCCACCCTGCCCCTGTGGAAGTGACAGCCCTGGGAGCTGGCAGCAGGAGGGAGCATCTGAATACCTGCACAGGGGTTCAGACCACCTTTACTGGTATAAGCCAAGCCCCCAGACCTTGTGTTGAAGTGAGTGCTGTGCCTGCCAAGGCAACATTCACACTGCAGCCAGGAGCATGCCTGAAGCTGGCTCAGGCTCCAAATGGCTTTTTACTGACAAGCATCAGATGAGCGATGCACTGTGTGGGCTGCACAGGGAAATAAGCTAAGCAGAGCAGGGAGGGGCTGCTAAGAGCATATTACAAGCAAACATCATATGTTTCATGCTCAGTTTGGCTCAAGGGAGCTACTGCTGGATCACTGTGACGATAAATGCAGCAGGCACAACCCTGCAGCTGTTTGCCTGCACGTGTAACACACCACCACCACCAGCTTCAGAAAAACATAACTGAATTTCCTCTCCCCACATTTTTGTATACTGGGGCGTGTCACACAGGGAGGTGGTTGTGAGTTGTGGGGTCAGGTGAGGGAAGGCAAGCCAGCCTTGAAGGGCTTTAAGAAGAGAGCTTCAAGAAGAAAGCTAGCAGGCAGCAGGGATGGGCACAGAATGGGAGCGGGTCAAGATCTGGAGGATTTTTCCCTTGCACTTTTCTGCCAGAAAAAGCACTGCTTTATTCTGCATCAGTCAACGGTTTTCTTCAATTCCTTCCTCATAATAAATACATTCCTCTAACTAGCTTTCATTTGCACAAGGGTGTCTCTAAATGACTAAGCAATGTGGGCATCTTCCTTAGGGCAGGCTTAACCTGATGACTTTCTGCCTCTTTTCCTCTCTCTGCAGGAAGTGATTGCCCACTGGATCGCTGAGTGCCGCCTCAGCATAGAACAAGCTCGACTGCTTACCCTGAAAACAGCCAGCAAGATTGACACACTGGGCAACAGAAAAGCAAGGAAAGAAGTAAGTTGTTTTTTTGGCAGCTTTGGGCTGGGACCTGAGGGGTGCAATACCTGCACATTTTCAGGAGATAACTAGTTGAAATTAAGTGAAAACATATTGCTAGAAGTCTGCCTAATCACAGAGTACAGCTTCATGTTGCAATAGAAGCTGTTGGGATGTGCTTCTGTTTCTCCTGCTGAAAGTATATGAAACTCTCAGCTCAAAGACTTCATCCGGTGCTGTGTTTGAAAACGAAAACAGTTCAGGTATGGCTCAGTCACCTCAGCACACCAGCATAGCTTTGCATGGCTGTCCCACCTGGAGACTTTCTTTTAACAGGATTGGGAACAGCGCAGCTCTCATTCAGTCCTCCAGGAGACCGTACTTTCCGATACCAGTTTTCAGTAGAACTGTTAGGTAAACGTATTCACTTATGAAACTGTAAGTAATAAGTTCTCCTCTACCTACAGATAGCCATGACCAAAGTGGTTGTGCCTCGAGCTGTGCTTAAAGTGATTGACTGTGCAATGCAAGTGTGTGGTGGAGCTGGAGTTTCCCAGGATTTTCCTTTGGCTTCTATGTGAGTAAGGGAGACTTATCTCTGCTGTCTGAGGGCTCTTTTTAAGTTAAGGTAACGGTGTACTTCCAGTACGTGTTTCTTTTACCTCAAGTAGCCAGCAGTCATGGGCCATGTGCCCACATGGACAAACTGGATTTTATAATTAAATGGCCTTGCTTTATTCCAACAACAACAACCACCAAACAACCCACCCCAAAACAGCAATAAAAAACCACACACAGCTGCCAAGGGAACTAAACTACTAATGAGCAGCACAGAGGAGCTGTTTCTAAAGCTCAGTTTAATCCCTTTTGCTGTTGGGGTGAAGCAAGCCTTCAGAATTTCCAGTACATGCATCTCAAACCTGCCAGAAGATTTCAGCTGCAACATCTCCCATGCAATGGCTCTTTTAATAAGACTCTGAAGAATGTGACTGTATCAAGATAACATCTGAGAATTCTCACTGCCAGACTGGTTTGCTTTTGCAACAGGGCTGGAACTCTGCCCCTAATTCAGATCTCCCTGCACAGGTTTGCATACATTCGGACCTTACGTGTGGCAGATGGGCCTGATGAAGTTCATCTGTCAACAATTGCAAGGTGGGAACTACTTGATCAATCAAAGAAGCTAACTGCAAAAATCTGATGACAGCATAAAGCCCTCTTAGATGGATGGGGGACTTAGAAGAGATGACACTGCTCAGTACAACGCTGTCTAGGCTAAAAGCGAGTGAATACAAAACCCTGATTCCAGCTTGAAGCAATAAGTATTCTCAACCTTTACTAGGAATTATTGCACTTACTAATTACTCCACTTTCTGTAAAATTTTTACAATCCCATGCCTGATGCCAGGATGTGCCTGGGTTCTTTATAACACTAAATAAAATCTATTTTCTAACAGGCTTAAAGTGCTTCACTTGCTCTGAGCCAAAGCACCATAACTTTTTATTGTCAAGTCAAAGCAACATAAACTTCATTACTGATCAGATGACATAGAAATGCCTTTCTTCCTCTTTCCGGAACATGGCTTCAGTCCAGTCCTCTTTCCTCACCCCTTCTCACTCTCTCCTCTTCACTGAACATTACACTCAGTCCTTCTCCCCCCTTAACCAAGTCAGGGGAAGTGCAGTGCAGGTCAGGGCTAGGACACAGCAGATCAGCTATAGCTGTTCCTTACTTTGAACAAAGTCACCTCCTCCCTTTTCTCCTTACATAGGCACATTTTAATCTTCCCTTGCATCCTGCCATGTGCATCCTCACAAGCCTCCTCCTCCTCCTGGCTCCAGCTCTTTCTTAAAGATATCTGAGCTTAGGTGGCACCTTCACCTCTGAAGAGCTGAATTTTGACTGGGACTAATGCTGACTTGCACAGTGCAGTTCATGGCCGCTGCTCTCAACCCCAGCTCTGCTATTTTGTGTCCCTCTGTGAAGTTCCCAAAGGTCACAGTTCCTCATTAACAATCCACTTTTGACTCAAGTTACTTACAACACAGCTCATTAATACAACAGAACGAAGCAGAGAATACTGCACCATCAGTAGTTCTATTTCCTATACAGACAGGGCTTTTCAGCTTATACAGGGTTGATCAGCAACTAACAACAACTAACCAAGGATAACAAGCGTCTTCTTTTCGCATAAACAACCAACCCTAGCCTGATATGATAGCTCAGAGAACATAGACAGCTGCCGGGCTTAAGGTCAGAACTTGCTGCAGTCTCATCCTGAAGACCGAGCCAAACTCTGTAAGTGGTCACCTGAAAGGTGTTCTAGCAAAAGCTGCTCAACTCAGAGTAGTACAGAGGCAAAGTATTTACAGCTGGAAGCTTCCTGCAAATAAGTTTCTTCATATCAATGCATTACATCTGAAAAATAAAGAGCTCCTGTCAAGCAGTCAAATAACAATCTACATTTTCATTTGTCTTGGTTTCCTCTTGCTTCCTGCCAAGAACGTTTCCTCAGGAGTTAAGAATGTCAACAAGTCAGTTGCTGAAGTGCATTTCAAATATGAAAACCTACACTGTTATGGTTTAGGAGCTTTGCTCCAGAGTCAAAACCTCCATATGTTACTCCAAGCAAGAACTGCCAGGAACCCAGTTTAGCCACACTCCGTAAGGCCTTTGACTACCCTGACTTCCCCACGCCCTCAAAGAACTGCTACGTAAGAACACCACTTTTATCTCATTAACAAGGCTCTTAATTCCCTTTATTTTAAAATTTTATGTACATGTGAATGATCTGTATAATGTACACTCAAATATAGAAAGTTTTTATATACTGGATAATGTATAGAACATTTCACAATTACACTAATCTCTTACATAACATGTCAACTTGAAGTTTTTTGCTGAAGCTTTTTCGGTTTGGTAAAGCCAGTTATACATACCAATGTCTAATGCTGTTTGATCTCAGGGAAGTAATGTTAGTGATCGAGGACGTCAGTGAACCGGGACAGGGCCAAACCCTTTGGAAGTCATGTTCAGTGGGGAGCGATCGTGTCCGACAGGGAAAAGAAGGGATGCCTTTTTAGTGGGGGTTGGTGAGGTCAAAGTGATTTTAGCCCAATTCCTCTAGACTGTAGCTCAACTCCAGTCATGCTATTTCATAAAATATAAAAACTAGGAAAGTTTGATTCACAGTCTTGTAAACAAATACAAAGGAACAAAATGTGCTTACGTACAACAAGAAAAAACTCTTGCGTACCCATTTCAGCTGATCCACAGAGTGCTTTCTTACGTTGCAGTGTGATAGAGTCACTGGCAACTTTTTCCTAAAAAACAGTCATAGAAAAAGGAATAACACTGTCATTAAACGCTTGGAAAGGCAGTAATTTCACTTCAACTTGTTGGAGGAAAACGCGGTTCCTCAGCACTGGCCAGTCTGCCTTCGTGTCTCTTGGATGAGAGATTCTAGTCCTTAGCTGACATCTCCCACTTCGTTGTCTACCGGGGGTGGTATGTTGGGCATTACAGATGACGTCGTCCCTGCAGTAAGGTAACCAGCAACTCCAGGGCCTTTTGGAAAGAAAGCAGAGCACCAGTGGTTAGTTTCAGTTCTGAAAAGTGATAAAACAGCCTAATTTTAGGCTCTGTGATCTCTGTAGGTCCCTTCAAACAGCCATTCTATTCTAATTCCCTCTGGTAACACGGATGCATAATCCAAGTCAACCAGACAAGCATTTTAAAGTTTTCATTTGGATTCTTTGGAGTCTAGGAACAGGAGAAGTTAAGGCAGCGTGGCTCCCTCAGTCATTAAGCGGGGTAGCCTGCTTAGGGCATTCTCAGACTCACTCAGCTTTTTTCTGATGTGCCAAGTAAAAAAACCAAACGGCAGCATTATCCATCTCATCTTCCACAACAAAAGGGGCAATAAAGAGGAGGTGGATTTCCTTCACCACGGAGAGGAACCACTGCAGAAGTGAAATGCCTTTGGGCACAAGCTCTACTACTGGAAAGGATCTCCCAGGCACTTGTGGGAAACGGAAGCACAATGTGCTGCCTTATGGCCAGGCAGAACTGCCCTGCGCTTCTCTAGGGCAGCTCCTTGTGCCCTTGCTTAAAAACTCAGCTTTACACTGCAGCCATAGCCCCCCCCAGGCTCAGAATTAACACTTAGTCATAAGGAAATATACAACAAACAATAAAAACTTGTGCTGCAGCGTGAGGTGTCTCAACAGTGATTCTTACCAGATTAACAGCTAGAAAACCGCCGACTCTCAACGCGTTTTCGCATCATTAAGTGACTGACCTGGTATCAGACCACCAGCATACAATGAACATCTTTGACATGGTAAGTTCTGCTTGCTCCTTTGCTCTCCCCATAAATCATCCTCTCTGATTTCTCCTCTATTTCCTCCCTTCATTTCCCACCCTCCCTTCCCACGCTACAGCAAGGACCCAGAACATCAGAGCGTGGTTTATCTCAGCACAAACAGTCCTACTGCTGCAAGCAGCACCACTGCTAAGGTGATCCCTGGCTTTGGAAGGGGACTCTTTGCAGCACCTCAGTGGCGCCTGCAGACAGAGCCAGACCCACTCATAAACAGCCCAGTGCTCTTGTTCCTCAAGCTTTTCCATTAGGGAGCATTCCTAACACACTTCAGAAGTTCAGTTCATCCATAATACCAGCAAGTATCAGCGCCTGCAGTTTTTAGTTGCCTGCTGCTGCTTGCAGGAAGAAGGCAGGTTTGTCAGTGTTTCTGCAGTCTGGGAACACGCGTTAATTCTGTGGCATGCATCTGTTACTTGGAACGCAGCAAATGCAGCGTGCATTTTGCAAGACGGTATCTACCTGCTTTAGAGAGCTACACAGAAGTTAGCAAGCTGCCTGGCAGAGCAGATCTAAAGCCCACTTCTCAGGTGAAGGGGACTGCTGCCAGTTAGAAGGGAAGGAGAAGAGACACCTGAGGGAAGAGAAATAAGCAAGGGAAGTTTCAAGGGAAGTGCAAATAGCAAAGCAATTTGAAGCAAACAAAGGCAGAATACAAGGTAAAGCAGGTCAAAAATAAAGCCCGTAGTTTGGTTTCCATCTGTAGTTTGGGTTTGTACAGCATCTTCATTCTGTATTTGCAAGCAGTTAAACATTAAGCAGCACAGTTTAGATAGCCACACTGCCCCCACTCTGAAGCCTGACAGTTTCTGGTAGACTCTTCAGCCAGAGTTTACTTCACATTCATAACTCACAGTATTTAAGAAATACCACGCAATTCAGCACCGACTGCATGAAGCTTTGTCAAAGTGGCACTGAAGAGCAGTGGTGCAATATACAGTAAGTTTCTGCAAGAAACAGTGAACTCTCGTTCAGAGCTGAAGTATTCTCTCGTGAAAAGACATACGAGTTACCGGCACGTAACTATCTGCTCCTACAATCTCACATTCTAGATTTTACAAGCTCTTGCTTCATGTTCTCAAAATACGTGCCAGTACTTTGCGAGAAACTGTTCTGTCTATACTCCCATCTGATTTATACCTCATTATTTCAGTTGTGCTCTTAATCAAAAACTTAAATCAAGATTCCTATGTTAAATTAAATGAGAAAGTTCCAGGCAGCATTGGAAGCCTTCAACACTGACCTGTCACCAAAGACTAAGCCCATAGTTGGAAGGCTAAACTGCCACGCCATTACCAGCAAGAAGTTTGCTTTGTGTATTACAAGAAAGGTGTGAGTGCTCTTCCACACCAGAAGTGAGACTAGTGGCACCATGGGGCACAGCTCCAGTCCCGATGTTACCAGTAAGGGGACTCACCAAGAGCACAACACAGCCGTGTTCATGTGTGCTGCAAGCTCCATGTGCAGGTATGAGGCCATTCCCACCACAGAAAGGAATGTGGCTTCAAGCTCAGGTCTGCTTGCATTCAAACTGTTCTGTGCTACGACCACACACCCTGCACTACGCAGCATAATTCACAAGGCAAAATTAACATCGTTCAGCTACGTGAAGTATCACTGCCTTTCCAAGTTAAGTTCAGTTTTGAGGGGTTTTATTCTTGATCCTCCCAACACCAACTTCAGAAAACAATCTGCTCTGAAACTAAAGGAGACTGATCGTGAGAAGGAGTGAGAAGTTGCCCTCGCTCATTAGATCTGATTAAATCTGTCACTGGTGTAACCTGCAAGACTCGTCCGTGTCCAGATTACATTTCTGATTATTTCAGAAGTAGGTACAGCAAAGGCTATTCAGAGAAATACATTCTCTAACAGAAGAAAATTAACTCACTAAAAATGTTTTTAGAATCGTCAGATATTTATACAGCATTCAATGTTCAGGCCGAGTGACGGCACGAGATACTGAGGATAAGCACCACCTCCAGAGTTAAGTCTGACAACTGAGTTAACAATTCAGTATGATTCAGGACCGAAAATAGGAAGGGGTTGTTACCTGTGAGGTATCCTGCTGTTTGAGTCTCAGAAATGAACAAGTCATGTTTCTGATCTTTGAAGGCACTCCACACAGAAGAACGAGACAGAATTTCATTTACCTGTAGTATTAGAAGATATTAAGGCAGTGAGTGACACAACATTCTGTGGGAGCAAACTTATTTTTCTAGAACTAAAACTTTCTGAAGGGATTACCAAATAGCACAGGCTGGAATACAGAATCACACATTTACAAGGAGACTGCAGCAATTTGGTTTTTGCCATTTGAACTGTGTGGGTAAATATTTATTTAATAGCCCATGAAGAAAACTCATTTAGTTGCTTGACTTTCTCCCTCATCCCACTGTCAGGTAACAAGGGAAAGCAACACTGCAAGCATTTGTTTGCCATGCATCTACAGCATAAGGAGAAAAGGACTTCTGCTGTACTATAGCAAGATAAGGACAAGTCTTTCTTGCAAGTAGGCCTTAGCCTTGAAAAGCATTCACCAAGGGCACGAGAAAAGGATTTGAACCAATTTGCGTATCCATCCGTAACTGCTGCAGTTGTCTACAAAAGCATTCATCAAGACAAACAACAACAAAATCAATTTACTTTGCTAACAACAGTTCTGAAGACATGTCAGTAAAGCTACAGGCAGTTTATAGAATACTTCTT
This sequence comes from Pavo muticus, assembly GCA_016647715.1. Lineage (NCBI taxonomy): Eukaryota > Metazoa > Chordata > Aves > Galliformes > Phasianidae > Pavo > Pavo muticus. The sequence continues at coordinate 5,100,854 of JACDJE010000018.1, read as the reverse complement.
GCACTTGGAATTGGTGTTTTTACCCAGTGCTCTTCACTGTGCACTGAATCAATGCCTCCTCCACAGGAAACCAAGACCGACAAGCTCTAACACATCATGATTTTGTAGTTATGTCTTAGTAATGTTTTAGGTGGAATGATGCTCATGACAGCCATAGCAACTTAAACAAGGGATGTTCAGAGTTGGATGTTCCATCCATAGAAAACTCAGTACTCAGTACATACCTGTTCTCCGTACTGTAGGCTGCGAGACATGGATTTCAGAGCTTTAACGATCTGAGCTTTTGTTGCAGATGGGCTTTCCAGGTTCTCAAGACCAATACCTTCAAGTAGTTTTAGAAGATAAGGGACCAAATCTGCTTTCAAAGCCTGCAAACATCCACAAATAAGTCATCTTAATATGGACTATGATGCTCCAGATGTTCCATGTTTTACATTGTTGGATTACACACACAAAGCGTGAACCAGAAGTAACAACAGCTATTACGAAGCATTTACTTAGCTAGTCAGTTTTTCCTGAGCCTCCCAAATACAGATAAGCAAAAGCAAAAATACTAACCAACAATCCTGCTCTGCATAGGTGTAAGTTCCATTGAATTACCTGCCGCTTCCATGTTATGCTTTCTCAGCAGACAACACTACCATAATACAAGAAGCTGCAATGCTTGGGCAACATCTTTCACCAAATCTGCATTTTGGATTCCTGACTTTTTTCCAGCATGAAAAGCACATTAATTAGATGGCTTTTGGAAGGTCTCCTGGGCATGTGAGTTGAATCATAGAATCGTTTGAGTTGGAAGGGACCCTTAGAGGTCATCTAGTCCAACTCCCCTGCAATGAACAGGGACACCTACAGCTACATCAGGTGCTCAGAGTCGCATCCAGCCTGACCTTGATTGTCTCCAGGGTTGGGGCACCCATCACCTCTCTGGGCAACCTGTGCCAGTGCATCACCACCCTTACTGTGAAAAACAACTTCCTAATGTCCAGTCTAAATCTCCCCTCTTTTAGTCTGAAACCATTTCCCCTTGTCCTATCACAACAGACCCTGCTAAAGAGCCTGTCCCCTTCTTTCTTACAGTCCCCCTTTAAATACTGAAAGGCCATGTTTATCAGTACCTCCAAGTCCTTTCCAGCAGGGCTGTGCTCCATCCTTGCATCCCCCAGCTTGTACTGATGGTGGGGAGTTGCCACAACCCAGGTGCAAGACCTTGCACTGGGATTCATTGAACCTCATCAGGTTCTCCTAGGGCCACTGTTCGAGCCTGTCTAGGTCTCCCTGGATGGCATCCTGTCCTTTGGGCATGTCAATTGCATCACACAAAACGGTACCTCTGTTCCTATGAGCAGACTTGATAGCCAAGTATCACATCTCTACAGAATGAGAACATACTTACTTGGGCTACTAAGTCATTTTGTTCCTTCTGAAACATTCGATTAAGTGCTTCACAGGCCACACCAATTACATCTGGTCTCTTTTTCATTCCATTCATGAGAGGGCTAATGGTCTCAAGTGATGCCATCGCTCGAACACAAAGCTATGAAGAAAGAAATCAGAGCACTTTACTTTATGCCAGATCTGGTCAGCCACTCTGAAGTTTCCACAAGAAATAATGTTTCCTTTATTCTATCAATTCTCCATCAGATGTTCACCCAGCATGCAGTATTTACAGTCAGAATAACACCCTTCTATGAGCACCACTAAGTGGTACAAACACTCCAACTACTCTTTTCTCCCTGAACGCCCAGATGACTCAGTACCTCATTGTCAGACAATATGTGCATGACCCGAATGGCACTTTTAGGAACGGCATTGTTCTTGTGGTTCATAGCTTGGAGTATCTTGTGAAGATGACCGAGGGGAGGGACTTGATCAGCTAGCTGAGGCTGGGCACTGAACAGGCACACGGTTGCTGTGGTAATGGTTTCTAAGGTTTCTCCCTGTAGGAAAAAAACAAAACCAGAAAATATAATTCAGTAAAGCCTTACATATGTAACATTTCTCTATTGTTCCACGTTACAGTATGCGCTGCTTTCCCAATGTTTGTATCGTGTGGCTTTGCACTGAGACTTAAAGCAAAAAGCTTAGGAGACTGCAATCAGCTCCAACAGTAGGAGACATCCACTGAATCTCTGGAATACAGATTACATATAAATTAAGTACCATTTTCTCAACTAGAGAACATGATGTTTGGCTGCAGCCTCTGTATGCACAGCAGCACGTGCTAACATGTCCAGGAGAATCACAATACTGTAAAGCCTCTTAAATGTTTTGGAAATTTCTGCAGTGCACAACAGCACTGACACATGCCGCGTTTTGCATGCTTACAGACTGCCATCATGTGTTTGTAATAAATGTCTGTTTTATTCAGCATGCAATTTAATTGTCTCCCTGCAGATATAAGCTAGAAGCTGTCTGAATGGTGTTTAAAAATTCGGTTAATATAATTAAGCTCCTAGCTTGAAAAATAGTCTTGTTTAAGCTACCTAACATCAGCTCTTCTGCATTAAGCTAATTCTTAGGTGGGAACCTTATTTAGCTCATATCATTTACACCCTCAGAGTGGGAAAACGGAGTTGCAGAAGGACACTAGAATTGTGAAGGCATGAATGTTATTAGGCTGCATAAAACAAGTGCTGTTTTGTTAGGTTGGCCAGTCACTGAATAACAATTTCTTAAGTCTTGTCATTACTGTAACATAAGCCTCTAAGATTTATGAGATAGTTCTGTGGCTTCAGGGACTTTAAAATTACCCATATGCAGAAGTTGCTTAAGCATACCTACACACTTTTACATTGAGCAGACAAACAAATCATTCATAGTTCAAAGAAGGTGTGAGAATCAAAGTTAATCAGAAACTAAAAGACTAGTAGCATGAGACTACTAGACAAACTCAAAGAGGAGAGTTAGAAGAACATTCCTCTTACATGAGGGTTATTTTTCTCCAGTAGTTCAGTAAACTTTTCCAGCAGCGCAATGAGAAATTCTCTTGGTTTCCGTAAAACCCAGGCCGGCTGGGCAATAAATATCCTTAAGAAGACTCCTCCCACTGAAAGTTCACCATCTGCCTCACCATACACCACAGCAAAGTCTTCAGGCAGCTGTTAAGTTGCAAACAACAGGGAGTTATTACTTAGCAAGGAGCATTTGCAAAAACAGTAATTGTTCCCGATAGACCTGACACAACGGAACAGTTCAGGATAATCGTCTTTGAGATTCGATGTGCTATTAATGTTTCTGAACACTGACAGACTTTTCACCTGGTAGTTTACTACAGCTACCTAATAAGTCACAGGACTTCTTCCAGCGAGCCAGTACTCCCCACGGTCACTGAATTATTTAAGTCTCAGAATGACCTGAAATGTCAGAGAACTCAGAGCATTACTGGCAAAAGTACTGCTGATGTCTGATTTCAAAGTACAAGTGGTAGTGAAAATAAAATAGTCATTGCACATTGAGTCCCTGTTGATACTCTGAGAAAGAAGAAAGCACATCAACAGAAAGTTACATACATGCATGTATTATCAGCTGTCTTATAGTCTCCCTGGGGAGATCCCAAGCAGAAAAAGTACACTTTTACCTTCCAGTTAGTGTCAGGGTTGTCCCTCTGAAGTTTAAAGTGCCTATAAAAAAAAAGGTATGTTTTAAAGAGCAGTAAAAAAACCAAAACAACGGTCTTCCTTTCCTGCTTGATACCATATCAATCTCCCTCCATCATTTGTAAGGTAGTTCCAGTAGGTTTTAAACCCCATTCTCCTCCTCCCAAATCTTGTGTCAGTGAGCGCTTACCTAAGTAATGCATGCATCACCTTTGGGTCACTGTTAAACATACGGTATACAACAGGGAACAAGTTTCACTAATAAATGGATTGCAAAGATTCTACTTCTCACAGACAGAGCTCTGTGATAGTTTCTGTAGTGACTCAGGTAGAGACATGGAATTTGCCATGGAAAAATAACAAATTTCATTTGAAATGAGCTGAGAAGCAGATAAAAGCTGAACTGTTCCAGGTATGCAGGGTGGATCAGCAGTCTCTCCTCTGCCATTTGTCATACATACTAAGAGACAATATATAAAGCCTATGTTCTACAGGCTCCTGATTCCAGTAATTCATGGCTATGTCAAAACTTCAACTTCTATTTCAAAATTGTTATTCACTCTCATACATGAAAAGGAGGCTCTGAAAACAGAAACAGAAGGTGGCTACAGTGCTACTACTATCTGAGTTTGCAGACAGTGAGAAACAGTACAATGGAAATACTGAGACTGCTATCAGTTTTAGCCTGTGGGCATCTGGCTTTCCATCTTCCCCCTGTTATGAAGCAGAACTCCCCAAATATCACTCTCTGGTAAGCCTGAAGGTAGTGTGGGGGTGAAGTACGGCCCATGTGCAGCAAGCATGGTTGTTGTTTTTCCTGTGCTCTTTCTCTAGGACCTCCTATGCTCCCTTCTGTCTCTCATTTCTTCTAACATTTGCCATATGAAGGAGGAACATTTTGTTGCCATTCACTACCACTAAGAGTGTCTCAGCTGAGGAAATACACAGGCAGCAGGTCTTTACGTACTCAAGCATCATTTCTCGAACTGTTGTTGATACTTTCTCCCTGGAGTTGTCATTCCAAATTAACTCCGGATTTTCATGAGTTCCCTCAAAGATATGAACAGCAGCTTCGGGGTTGTCTCTCATAGCATCCATGAAGACTCCAGGTAAAAATTTCATCAGCATAATCCTAACCTAGGAAAGACAAACACAACTGACCTTTAGTAAACAAAACAATACTTACTGACAGAATAAGTTGAGAACTCCAGGAAGTGCAGCTACAAAACAGAACAGTGCAGTGACTTTAAACACCGCTAGCTAGTGTGAGGTTTGAAGTCTAGATATCTAGTGTTGTACTCATTACAAATGGAAACCAAACTGCTTATTAACAGAAGTGTTTTATTCACTGTAACTAACAGCCCATTCAGAAATTAGAAGTTAACTATTTTTTGAGAAAAATAGCCTGCTCTTCACATGAACATTTAAGTTGCAGAAGAGTTGTTTCGTTCAGTCTTTAGAGAGGTTGGCACTGTCAAGGTAAGAGTTCTAACTGAAGCCATTATGGTCCTTACCTTTGGACCCACCAGCTTATCTGCAGTCATTTTGGCAAAGAGCTCCGCTGTTTGGGCTCGGACCTGCGGATGAGTTGAGTTGCAGAACATATCTAGCAAGTAGATTAAAGCACCTGTACAAAGACATAAGAAAGCATTCAAGCTTTTTTCTACTCACAGGTAGTATAAGTTTACTGATTTGACCACTGTTATTTTAAGTTATCTTTCAGAAAAATGGGATTTTGATTTATTTTGATTTACTACTGTACCTTTTGCCATGGCCTCTTTAATTATTTTGGTGCTAGATGTCAAAGCGTACAAAGTTTCAAGGACAAGCTGCCGACCTGTCAAGATAAGTATTAATGAACTTCACAGTCAAAGAACTAATAAGGAATATCAATCATACATTCTCGTACAGCAACTTAATTGAATGTTTACTACCCAAATTCCTTAAAGCAGTCAGTCAATTAAATTACATGCAATTCAAACACAGTTTGAATATCTGAAATTCAAATGCTTCAGCTCACACGTTTAAGGTAATGATCAGGTTACTCAGAATGGTCTTTGTAATCATCCCTGCTGAAACAGCATTTTAACACTGCAGTTAACAGTAAGCAGTCAGCTCCATTCAAACTAGTTTTTGAATTGGAGAACTTTGCCTTGCAAGAGTCCAAGACTTATACAGTACATACTTGAAGGAAAGGAATGCAGGAGTGCCAGTAAGTTTGCAAGAACCATCGCTTCCGCAATGTTGTTCACACACTCTTGGTTACTTGTGACTATGTTCACTACCTGTAAAAGTGAAAAAGCAAGGCTTGATTACATTCCAGCTTTTCAGACATCGTTAAGAAAATGCAGTGTATGATGAAGCAACTTACTAGCCAATATACAGCGTTTAATCCTGACACCAAATTGACTTATGTCAGAGAAGAAGGGGACAAGGACACAAGCTATAACTTGCTCCTCAAAGGAGCTGCCTGACAGCTTGGACCCTAGACTTTGACATGTTTTAGATGCTACTCTTAACAGTTACATAATAAGGTTGATATATGCTGATTGATTGGGGACTTTGTTGCTCCTTTGCTTGCTCGTTTTTACCTCCAGAGCCAACTGCTGCACCTGGCCAGCTCCATGAACACGCAGAAGGGAGAATATCAACTTAAAGTGGCCTATACATTCACATTCAGAACCTGGAAGAGATCAAAAATGATTCACTTCACATTTGCCCAAACATTCACTGAAGGCCATCCTAAGTCCACATTTGACTTGCAAAGAGATGGTAAAGACTAGATGCTTATATACAGTCAAGTAGTTACAGTAATTACATCAGCTCCTACAAGACAGCAACTACTGCAGAATAAAATCTAGCCTCCACAAAGCCTCACGTCAACAGTATTTCCAAAGAATAGGATACTTCCTCTAAGGCAAGAAACTGCACCTGTTTTGGGATTACCCAGTTACATGCTTTTTACAAGACAAATAAGGAAGTTCGCTTATTTGAAGTTATCACTGATTCACCAGTACTTCTTCTCTTCAAATACACTTGTTTGATTCTTGCAGCTCAGTTTCTTGCTCTCTGCAACAGTAACAGTTATTTATTCTATATATAAACAGCTATTCACAATTACAGTTGCCAGATACAGGTTATTCTCAGGCTGGGTTCTCTATCACTAGAAGCTGTAAGTGTAACACCAGTTGCTGTTAGAACCAACAAGAATGTCTTCAGTCATAGCACCTCAGACTTCCCTAGTCTGAGTTCCTTTGACATGTACTCATAGATGTTTGCTGACCACTCTCAAGAGCATTATCCTTCCTGCTTAGTAAGATGCTGACACGTTTAGGTGCTTATTGCTACGCTGTACTCAGGTCCAGGGGGTTCTTTTTTGCTTGTTTGATGCAAGGAAGTTAAAATCTGAAAGATTCTTCAAAGGATTACAGAAAGTTATTCAAGTCCTCCTGGCAACGGCAGTCCAGAGTTCAAGTTAAAAGCTAATGTTTCAGAGAAGACAGATAAGGCTCAGATTTTGCAGAAAACTAATACATACACTGATAGTGTTCTCCAGAAAAGAATCCCACCACAAAACCAAGCCTATATATAGCCTATCAAGAATATTAAGGTCTGTTAGCCAGCAAAGCTATCTTTCGGGTAGAACGAAGCTTAAGACTCCAGTTCTGTATTTTAAGTTCATCTTTAAGAAAGCCAATCAGAAAAGTGGCTTTTTTTTTTTTAAGCCTACCTGGGTTGTGTTTTATCACGTTTCTCAGAGCCTCCAGAGCCATTTCAACTCTCCGTAACCGATCTCCATGTTGATTGGACTCTACTTTCCCAGTCTGTGTTATTGCCATTAATGTATGAAGGTATTGTGCTTGTGAACCTATGTAATCCAGAAGGCTTGCAGCAAATGCTTTAGGAAGCTTTGAAGAGATGAGAACATTTTCAAGTTCTGTGATGCAACAGTATTCATACTACAGAAATGCGTAGCCAAATTACTTGTCTCACATTTAAGAGTTCTTCCCAAACAAGAAGCATTTTTCCACTATAGTGGCTATAGCATTTGACCCACGTTAATTCTAATAACGCATTAACACACCCTTAGAAAGCCACTTCAATTGCTTAAGGTGTATAGCTGCTCATAAGCACAGACAGGAAGCAAAGCCAATTGGCAGAGTCACTACCTCCTGGTATTGATCTGAGTGTCTGCAGTACAAGCTTGTAGAAGAAAGGTATTAAGCCACCCATAGCAGCATATCTTTATGACAAACTCATTCTTGGTAGTTTATTCTGCTCCAACAGAAACATCCCAGAACACGCTCACTCTTCTGGCCATAACATCCATAAAATCATTTTTTCCATTCATTTGTACCAACAGATAAATAAAGTAACATTCCAATAATAATTTGGGGCTTAACAAAAAGATTCCAGCCAGATCTCACCTCTAGTTGGAAGGTAGGAACTTCATTGTAGACTCTAACAAAAATTTCTCCCACAATAAGCTCTTTCGCATGGTCACTGAAGACAAAATCAGATCCATAGCTCTTGTCACATTCACCCTTTAAGCAAAGAGACAAGCAGGTCAAGCTCAGAAAGAAAATAACCATTTAGAAAGCATAAAGCAATAACCTGGGTAATGAAACAGACAACGCTTAAAATAGATATCCATCCAAGTTTTCTGCTCACCTATACCACTGTATTATAAGCAGATGTACCAAAACATGAAATAGTTTTAAATCCCACTACTATTTAATTTATTTATCCATTTTTGAAATATGGAACATCTTACTCTCTTTATCATGCTTTCTTGTTGAGATTCCAAGAACTCAAGTAATTCAGCTCTTGTCCTGTTGCTCCAGATCAAGTAGGGGTTCTCTGTGTTACTGTTAAGCATCTTCAGGGTCTAAGAGACAAGGAATATACATGATTTACTACGTCTACTCTGCATAACCAAAGCTAAGTTTTAATCTCCATGTTTCACGATACAAGTTTATCTAATCTGAGTTTCGTAAGCAGGTTTAAAGTGTCAAGCTTTCCAAATACCAGGAAAAACATGTTAGTTATTTGGTACAGCACAGTCTATACTTTAATTTCTCTTTGTTCTTCAAGCTGCACTTCAGAGTCTCCTGGTTTTGACAGTGGGCAGCAATTAACTGCAACATTACATAGATGACTTCCTCAGCACTTTTATTTAAAGGTTTAGACATCGCTCTCTAACATCATAGTCCTTAAGCTACCAACACTTCACTCAGCTTCTTTCCCTCCACGTTTGTCTTGCAGATCTTATTCTACAGGCTATTGATTCTGTCCATTGAGCCTGAGGCTAAAATAGGTTTCTGTTGTTGTTGTTGCTGCCATTACTCCAGCTGCAGAGAAAAACTACACTGCTGTTCTCTGTACCAGGTTGGTGTAAGAGCGCCCTGTACTTTAAGAATGTTACAAGTGACTGATTACTTCTTCCGTAACTCCCTAGAGAAAGTTTTGGCCAACAGATGCTTACCTCAGTAGCACTGACCACAGCAAGTTTCCTTGCAATATAGGGTGTCAGCATTCCAGCCAAGCTTTTTCTGATTGCTGGGTTTTCAGGTGTAGCTTGTTCTTCAGAGAGATAACCTCCAAGTCGACTCAAGGCTAGCAAACTGAGTTTAGCAAGGCTATTTGCTACCTCCTGAAAAATATAAAAGCAGCTTTAAGATAAGAACTAGCTGGACAAGTACCACAGTAACTAGAAAGATTCATCCAACACTATCACACCAAGATGAACAAAACTCACGTTCTCTACTTACCTGCATCACTGATTATGCACTGACACCTAATACTGTTACTGGCTCAATAGATGTAGTTACACATGAGTAGAAAAAACTGGGTCACTGAATTGAGCCAAAAGCCACAGAAACTGTTACACTAGATGGGTTTTGATCAGAAAACAGTTCCTGCTAGCAGTTGTCAAATGAGAGTATACACCTTTTCCAACAGTGCTACAAGAGTTATTAAATAAAATACTGTTCAAAGCTCATCCCATTCAGTAGCTGAGGAAGAAGTGCCCAACTTGAAGGGTCACTAGTTAAAGAAAATGGAGTGTGAACCACTTACACAGCCACAGGCCAAAGTAACAATGCAGTGCTGAAGTGGTACGTTAGATATGTTCATGGAATCACTAGCTGAGACTCCAGAGTTGTTTTTCCTTCTAGCACAAATTTACCTTTTTACTGTTAATTGTACATAAAACTCCTCTCCTGTGTGAAGTGTACCAGAAATCATTGCTCTTTAGTTTTAACATTTGTTCATGTAATTCACCGACGCTAAAAAATATTTGAGCACACTTCTATTAGTAAAAGATGGCAAACAACCACCTATGGTGCCTGAAATACTGCACCTTTTTAACATTACCTGGTGATTAGAATCTTCACTTTTCTGAATACCGCTCTCTTCTAGCGTATAGTCATAGTTGAAGAGGTAACCCAGCAGGTACCACAGAACTCCTGCTTGGAACAAGTGTGTTTGTAGCCAGTAATCTAAAGCAAAGGAGCTAACACACTCTACTCCCAAAGAAGCTACTCGTGGTATGTTCTGAAAGGAAAAAAGTTCACTTCAGTACTTGTAACAAACAAAAGCCAACTGGCTGCCTTACCAAGCAAAAAGCTGGAGTCAAAACTTGTTAATGAGCGCTTAGATGAAGATGACGAAACACTTGCAGTTGAAGTCCAATGTTTGGTAGCCAACAAATATAGCTAATTAGTCAGCATCCTCCAAGGGAACTTTGAACATTTGTTTCTTAGGGCTAGAAATGAGTGTGAATGAGCTGGTGGAGTAACAATTGAAGGTAGCATAGGTTCCCAGGCAAGTGTTTTATGGCAACACATGTGCTGTGCAGGGACTAAAGAACAGGCAAACACCTATAAGTCAAATACTATGTAGTCTCATTCAAGCTTCCACATTTTCACTTAGTATGAGAAGTTGGAGAGGAGCTTGCCGTTCTCAATTCAATATAAATTCCGCATTTATCACATGGTGCGAGTTCTAAGAGCTAACTAGCAGAAAACTTCTTGAAGGTTGTTCCCAGAAATTACGCTCATTTACGAGTGTTTATACAAGATCTACCTCCAGCACCTCAGTTAACAGTCAAAAGTATGTGAAACCTTGATAATGACTGTATTTTAAGTCCACTAAACGGATACAAATAGAAAAACTAAAAACAAGGTACTAGAGTTCTGTATCCCATAAAAATAAACGGGGATCATACAGAACTCTTTTCTACTATGTTCCCGGTTGCCTTTCAACAAGAAGATCGCCCTAAACATTTTATAGCTAAGTATTCATTTAGGAAAAGGAAAGAGCTCTTACCTTGCCATAATACAGTAACCTACAGAGGTCCTTAATGATGTTAGGCATTTCTGTAATTTTCTCTCTGCATTCCTCAAACTGAGCTGCCACACTGTAACATTTACTAATATATCCACACACCTACAAAAAGAAATACTTCACTGGCACCAATTGAAAGGGAAACGTATGTTTACAAACTCATCTTTTTTAAAATATATACATACACACAGTTTCTCAGAAGGCTGATATAAATTGAAGTTGCAATAACTTACCTGTACAGACATATCATCTGGCTTACTAGAATGAGTCAAGACTGCCACACAACGATTAAATGCTTCTTGCAACACCTGTGAGGATTGGATGATACGTAAGTTCAGTCACAGCAAGAAGTGACAAAGGTTGGCAGAAATAAAACAAGTTTGGTAAGGCCATATATACTGGCTGAAGGGAATTCTATTTGACAAAGCAGCCTGTTGCTCGCTCATGTGCTTTGTAGGAAAAAATTCCTTCCAAGTGCTGATACTAGCATTTGGGGCTTGACAAGAGTGGACAGCATTCATATGTGAGCAAATATGCACAAAAACACATTTCTGCTTAAGTGGCTTCTTCATGTTTATCACTGTCTCACATACAGAATACAGAAGCCCTCAACAGAATCCAATAAATAAGTAGATAAACATCATATGTAGTTTTCTTTTCCACAGTTCAGCAAACAAGTTTAAGTCTGGAAAGGAACGTACTCTGCAAGAGATTTCTCTTACTGTGTCCAGAAAAGAAAATATGTACAAATGGAACTAGGTCTCAGGAATGATCCCTTAATGTATTTGATGGCCTTTGCACTGAGGAATCTAAAATTTTCCATTGTGGAAAAGAGTTAAACCCAACAAAACCACCTTCAGTAAGTTTCTTTTAGTCTACCTCCATTCCATTTTCTCTTCTCAGTTCTTCCGCATTTAATGCTGAACAATTGACGGTATGGAAAGCAAGTTCTGTGGCAGCAGGCAACAGAGGAGATTCTTTGGAAAACAAGAGGTCATCTGATGTTTCAATGGTAATAGTCTTAATCAGCATAGGATAGCCTGCGTACTTGTAAGGCTTCAACTCTGAAAAAAGAAAGGTCTTGAAGATTACATATGGGCAGAGTTTATGCCACTTAAACCATAACATACTTATCAGTGGAACATATATGAGCATATAAAGACTGAGAGTCAAAGAAAGCCAACGCTTAGGAAAATTAGAATAAGAGGAAGCAGCCCACACAGTCTGACTCCCTGACACATCACACTGTTCGTGCTACATGCTGACAAAATGTAAGGGACAGATTCACAATAAAAAAATACTTCAAGATAAAAAGATTTATCTACAGCTCACAAAGCCCCCAAGCTACTAGCTTTCCAAATAATGCCCACCTCCAGGAAAACATCTGTTCAGCTTTGCTATTAGTCTTCCCTAAGCCAGGATTGTCTTAGGGTTTAAGAAGGAGCGTGTAAGGTCCCATTTGTTTGACACAACAATTCTGTTTTAAGTAGTTTTATTTTTCATTACTTTGGAGGCCAGCAGTGATAAAAAAAAGCTAAGGAGATGACTGAGCAAACCTCCTTAAACCTACAGTAACATCACTGCCTCCACAGGACAAAGTTATGATTGCATATGAAATTTTTCATTTAACGTTATACTGTAACACACACAGTGGAACATGTTTGGCTCTGCAACTTCTGGACGCGTCAGCAGCTGCCAGGGAGGAACTGCAGGTTAGAGCCTGGGATTAAGGTACTCAAACCATACCTCTCCCTCCCTCTCTCGTTCAGGCCCTGAAAGAGGTGGCGTTAGAGCTCACTCATCAGGGGACTCCAGTCAGAATTTCTGCATGATTACACTTATGTGGTTATTAAAGCAAGAAATCTCAGATATACCCAGAATCTGTAGTCTAGTTACTCAGTGCTAGTGAGGACCTTTCTGAACAGACAAAAAGTCAGTCTCAGTTATGTATGGAGGAAGATCCAAACTGATTAGTATTGGAGCAGAGAATTTCAAAAAGCTACTTAAGCTTCTCCAAATTAAGTTTAATTAGAAATTTGATTTCGTGGAAAGAAGTCCTACTTCGAAGCCCTCCACCAGACTGACATAATGCTGTGCCAAGCCAGAAACTAGATCAACAGATTGCAGACTAAAGAACTTTGCAGGTTAAAGCTGACCGCAACGTCCATTAAAGAAACGACTTTAAAACATTCTTCTGAGATAGCATGCCTACCTTCCTTATGCCTGTTGAAGAGGATGCTTTGAGTTTTCAAGATCAAAATGATGTTTTCAGGATCTGGCCCATCTATCACTTTGGCAGACTTTGTGCATAGAAACTCGTACGCTTTATTAACTTTCTCAAACATATCCTGCAAATAAAGATAACAACTTCCAAATTACTACAAGTCTACAGCTCAATTTGTACGCAGGTAAAACAAAACATCCATCAGCCACTATGCTGGTTTTGTTGCCTTATTACACTTCAGAAAATATTCTGAATAACCTCAAAAACACTTGTTGACAGTTGAGTTTTCTTCTATTTTCTGAACTCCGCTATAGTAAAAAGACTAAGTCTTACAAGAAAATAAAGTTTAATTGATAGTAAGAATGAGAAGAGAACTCATTGTCTTTGAAAGTGAGCTATTAGCTCCTTTACATGCAGAGTAGCTGTTTAAACTAGATGCTTTGAGATGTGGTTTGATCTGATTATAGAAGTTCACTGTGAAAATCCTAATATTTGCTAAGCAATATCAGTTAAATCACTCATCTGCAGTACTAGTTGGAATCCTGTAATACAAATAAAGATATAATGTGTAAGAGAGAGATAGAAAATTAAAGTGGACATTAAGAACTCTTAAAACAGCTGAATTTGCCCCCATTTATTAGCATTAGTTATACATACCCTGCCTTCTGGATTCTTATCTGGGTGATATTTTTGGGCCAGCCTGAAATAAGCTTTCCTGATCTTGCTCTCCTCATGCCTGTCAGAAAACAAATCCCATTACACCAAATAACATCAAAAAACCAAGCCTGAATTCTCAAACCACTATTAACAGTAGTACCTGAAATTAAGTGAAAACAACAAGGCTCTCTATTCCAATTTGAGAATCCTGCTCCATCACCTGAACTGACCAGGTATTCATGCAGCTACAAAACAGAAATTTCAGCACCTCTTGCTCAGATATACTAACCGGAAGGAACTTAAAGTCACTGGGTATTTTATAAGAAGAATATAAGTGAGCTGTCAGTGATAAAGGCCTGGATGTCTGAGTTCATAACTTGTAGTAAGTGTACAGCTCTTGATGCACTACTGCAAAACAGTGGTATTTTTCTTCTAGAGGCCTGAAGTTAAAAGCAAGTGGCAAGGTACTGAGTAAGAAATTCCACTGCTATCATCCAGAATAAGGACAAGATTTGGCAGGTAGAAGGAAAGAAGATTAGAGAAACTGACTTCTACTTTGATCATATTCAGATTCTGCCTTATTCTCTGCTTAATATGCTTTAGTCTAATGTTCACCATGTAGAATAGCCTAGTGAAAGTTAAGGGACAGCTCCAAGTATTTTTCCCAGTTTCAGTTCATCTGAACATTTCACAGTTATTCTCTCAAAGAAACAGAGCTGGATTTTCAACGCTCTGTATCTTAGAAAAAAGCAATCTTCCACTGTGAAAGACATGGGTACTACATATAAACGAACTGGAACCAGTAACTGGTTGCAAGTACTGAGATAAGCTTCAGTTTTTTCACTGTACAGAAATTATTCAAGTGTAGTCACATACAACTTGATACACTGAAAACAACTTACTGTCCTTGTCCTTTGGGAAGGTTAAGAACTTCATAAGCATCATCTATGGACATGGTAGGTGGCTTCTTTTCCACTTCCTTCTTCCAGGCTTCTAGCGTGTCTTTCAGAAGTTTGATCTAAATAATTACAGTTTATTAGCATTTCATTCATACTCAATGCAGTACATATCTGTATTAAAGCCACACTTTGCTGTAAACATAACGTTATCACCCTTCCCCCTGAATTTAGAGACTATTTACCTCATCCTTTTATTGTTAATAATTATGGTTGTCCCTCCAGTCAGATAAGGGATCAAGACTTTGCTTCACTGCAGTGCTACATTTTATGGAAGATTTAGACTGCCTATATGTTTATGGAAGAGTCACAACAGAAGAGGGAGAAGCACTTAAATGATACGTAATAATTCACAGCTACAAGAACCATAAAGCTGCACGAATAAGTGAAACTGACTAGATGGATCTAGACTGCTAATTCTATCAAGATCTTATCAACTCAGTTAGTATCAAGCTGCTCAGTTTCCTCTCCGGCACAAACAAATAAGAACTAAGAAATGTTTTTTTCCCACCAGCTGAGGTTCACTGAAACACTAAAGTTTGTTGAGTGGATGGATGGGTTTTTTGTTTGTTTGTTTTTTAAAGCCTCTACAAGAATTGCTTAACCTCTGGCTGCTACATAGCATGAGGTCTATTCTGTCCTAAGATAAAGGAATGTTTAACCTGTTTGCTTCTTAATTGAAAAGACAGGATTGATTATTTACTTCCAACAAACTTAGCACCTGATTTCTTCACGTTTTGTTGCAAATCCCACTTTTATGAGTCTGAAAGAACAAGAACTGAATGAGTTCTAAAATTCTTACTTACTGGATCTTTAATCGGCCAGTCTGGAAATCTCAGTGTATCACAAAGATGCTTGAGGTAATAAATATTACAGAATAGTTCATTTTCCAGTTGTGGATAGTTGATAACTGGGATAGGACAGTATTGGTAGAGTGCCCTTGTATTGCTTTGAAGGCGAGGAGTGAAATCAGCAAGATGAGCAGCAATCTTCTCTATCATAAGACGTCTGAAAGTTACAAAGTTAGGTTTGACACTTGCCAAGCACAGTCCTCAAAATACGGTTACTGTGGAAGTGCATTCAACGACTTCTAACAGAAAGATTTCCTAGTTGGATGCCCACACAGAAGGGACTATTGCCCTATTCTGTCATGAAGCTATTTAAAAATAATCCAAAGTGACATTTTTCCAACCTCAGTCTCTCTCTACTTGGAAGACCTTAAAAATTTATTGTAATATTAGAGTTGACTCTCCTAGACAGGTGATAGTAGTACATGAACGTAAGTGTAATGCAGTCTGCAGAGGTAGTTTATTCTCCACACATGAACTCAAGTACAACACAGATAAATGTAAAACATTGTCAGATGCTCACAGAAAAAAAAAAATCCCCTTCTTCCTGCCAATCTCCCTGCCTGTTATTGTTGATAGAAGCACAGGACATTGCCCATGCAGAACGCAAAAAAGGCATGCAGTACAAACATGGAAAACAGCTATTTTAGACTTCAGAAAAGTTAAATCTAAGACCCATTCAGCGTGAGATGTAGTTGTTCGGATTCATCCCTCCGACAGGAAAAAAAGAAAAGGTTACCTCATTTCATTGCTCCAAATTGCTTCTGGAGTGTCAAATTCCCCAAGGAATATCTCTGAAAATTTTTCCGGCTCATAATTTTCCAAGTAACACACCATTGCTTCAGGAAGAACATGTCCAAGTATACTTCTTTGAACTATATCTTGACTTTTAGTCTATAAAAAAAACATGACACTGTCATCCTAAATTTAATCTGAATTCAGCCTTCCTAACCAACTCCTGATCTGCAAGACCCTCCTCACCTCTCCCTTACAGATCTTTAACTCTAATTCTTAAGAACTGAGAAGAAAAGCATGAAGTACTGTTGAAGCAACCACAGGTCGCTTGCAAAACCATTTGGAACCAGGAAATTATTTTTTTAAATTTACTCACTTCTTCAGACTTGAAGGCTTGCTTTGTGTGTGCATATTTCAAAAACCTAGAAAAGAAACAGTATTTTCTGTTTTAATTGATACTTAAAACACCTTTGAAAGATATGCAGAGCAATACAGCCCAGCTGGCCAGTCTCACATATTCATTTTGAAATAAAAGAGTAACAATAGCCATTGAATGAATCTGAACAAAATCCATAAAAATCCTGGGAACCCCACTAAGTATTCCTACGTTTAACTGCTGCCTTATGTTCACCACCTCGGTTTGAAGGTCTTGTTCCCAAAAGCTTGTTTCTTCCACATAAAGAAAACAAGTGAAAACAGAAGCTGACAGAGACAGCCTTTCCCTACAAACTCCTTCCTGCATCATTTCATAGATGAAACAAGACAACACTTCCCTCCCTGGCAGGGTCATAAGCAATTCATGTTGTTAGCAGCTGACTTGACCGTGTGGAAATGATTCTTTTAGAAGAGAGCGTTTGCCTGCAGTCTCACTTTGGTTCTAACGAAACAATCCCAGGAGTGTTTACAGCAGTAGCCATTTCAAGTACAATTGGTCAAGAGGCATTTTAAGTTATTCTTTTTCCTCACCTTGCAATAGGAAGTACATTGGAACCCGTGTACATCATGATAAAGAAGAATACTCCACTCAAATAGAAACGAGGTAACTGAGGGTTATCTTGCATGACATGAAACAACAATATAGCAACTTTTTCCACAAGTATGGGATCAAAAGTCAGCAGCAGCTGAAACCAAAGAACACAAGCATTTACATTAGTTGCTCAAGTAACTCAAATTACCTTCCAAAATTCCAGTTTTAACCAATTCAGTATCAGGACAAGTAATTCAACTTCAAAATTTCATTTAAGGAATACTTCATACAGAAAGTAACAAGTTCAAAGTCAGGCTTTTTACTCATTTCCACCCATTTTTGGACAGTTGATTACCTGAGTGATATGAGGAAGGCAAGTACTATCTGACAGGAGCCTCTTCACTCTAGGCAAAGGCCTTATAATAGCGTTGTCTTGATCCCTAAAAAAATAAATTGGTAATGCATTAAGCAGACATGTCTTTTCTCCTTCAGGAATGAACGACTTTATTAAGCCATAAGTATCAAGCTACTGAGATCAGATTCGGTGCCATTCTAAGTTGGCTTTTCTTTTTTTTAAATCAGACTTTCTAAGTATGGTTTAATACTATACATTAAAGACGCTTTATTTCCAAGTTAAATGAGAGCCTGTTGGTCAGAACAAGACTCTGTTGCTGTGCATTAGGAACGTACAAAGCTTGTGCATAGATTCCTGCAGTTCCTATCACAGTATTAGTACTGTCTCAATTACAAACTATTTAAACACAGGACTAATTACTAATACTAAAAGGATCTTTAATGCTGTTCATTAACATACTACTTGAGTTCTAAGAAAAGCTTGAGGACAGGAGTTGCATTTATATGTCTGCAAGAGAAAGTTAACCACTTCTGCTGAAAATCAGTGTTTACCTGCTGGGAAAATATCCACACATTGTGATGAGCATGTTGAGTACAAGCGTAGCAAGGTCAGTCTCATTCAACACAGCCTGGCCGCTGGCAAGCAAGCACCACTTCAGCTGAGGAATGACTTGCAACGGTCGCCAGCCATCCATACCTTGAGCCCAGCAACGCGTTTTTGAAGTCAGCTTTCCACTATCCCATAGTTCCTGCATCTATTGCAAGGTAAGAGATTAATTAGTTGATTCATGCATTCAGAATGGCAGACTCTACCACAGTGCCATGAATTCTAACAGAACCAATCAGTAAATATGAAGGAAGTGTAGACAGATTAGTCACTGCAAAATCGGGGCACAAAGGGATAGACAGTATTGCCAAAGGCATTGAAAGCTTTCATTTGCTATTGGGAAGAGTGACTGAGATGTCAGAGTGACTGCTATTTTAACAGAACTGATCAAGGCTTTCCTGGAGAATTCAGACACAGAAAGTTCACTGTATTTTTTGAACTCATCCATGTCCCTATTTCTTTTTCCACTCACCCAGTCAGACAAGAGAAAGACCCACAACTTTTAGGTTAGAAGAGTCGAGTCATTTGAGGTACACAACTGCTGCAGTACTGTGAAGAGAGTTCCAACCACGGAAAACTAAGATTTGTCCCTTAAGATGAACTAAGAATTTATGTAACAGAAGCTGTAAGCTACAACAGACAATTGCTGTAATAGCTGTTGTATCAGTATTTGTTTAAAAATTAGGTCTTTGGTCCCACGTTCTCTATACCCTTAGCAGACCTGGTTCTTGGCACAATGCCCCATCATCCAGATGGAAATTTCTTCCATCAAACTTGAGTTAGAAGCAGATAAATACCTCTTGAAAGCTGTAAGGACCACTCCTTTCTTTGTCAGCATTGCCGAAGTACCATTCCTTCTCACTCTCCCTCTTCATATCAGGCGCTGCCTCAATCACATTGCTCTAGAAATCAATAAGATCAGCTTCAGTGCAACTACCACATTTCTACAGGAAATTTAACAAAAACACCGATTCTTTAAGTATGGTCCTTTTAGCAAAGCAATATATGAATAATAAGAAACAAAGGCCTCATACCTGCAGAGGTACTGTAGCTCTGCTTGTGTGAAGATGTGCTAGAGTGAGCAGATCCACAAGGATTCTAATTCCATTTGAATCCATAAGGTCCTTCACGTTTTTCTGTTAATGGATGAACTGAGTTAACACAACCATTTTCTAGATAAGAGTTGTTACAAGTACTCAACAGTTTTACCTAAGAATCTATTGTGAGAAAAATTAAAGCATTAGCTAAAGTGCCCAGGATGGCGTGACCATCAGAATACCTACACATTTCCTTCAGCTTTCTCACCAATAAACAACAGTTACCATAACCCAGAACACACTGCTTTAAAGCCTGCTTTGAGATCTGATTTTTTTTCTTAAAGTTAAACCGCAATTACTACTTCAGACCATTTTATACAGCTGAATGACCCACGAACTGTTAAGTGTATAGGTGTACCTTACCTTATTAAGGATCAACTTGTTGAGAAACAGTATCAGTCTATCCCGCTCAAGCCTATCAGTGCACTATGGCAGCAGAAGAGAACAAATTAGTGTTTGATAGCATTTGAGAAGTTACCTTCAAGAATCAATACAGTGGTGCCCATAAAGACCCATTTACTTTTTTCCTGCCCCAAATAACACTACTGATTATTAAATGCATTATTTACACACAGCTTTCTGCTACTGAAATTGAGAAGGCTTGTTCCTTCCTACCGTTGTCTTTTTTACTCTCTCAAGTATCAAGGAAAAATAAGAGACTGGTTTAGTTTCACTTAAAACAGCCCTATCTAAAACCCACACTGATGTGAGCAAAGAACCCCCTCCTTCCGATTACAAGGAGATGTATTTTTACAAGTTGTATGTGTTGTCAAACATGATTCAGCAGACACACTGAATGGCCAAAGCAGTTACCATTAAATACAATCCATAGCACGTGTCCATCTAAGGCTACCTTTTAATTAAGTCTGCGGTTGTTGCCATTATTCTTCAAGTCAGCATTTCCAAATATGACCTGAAATAAGGTCATCCTCTTAGAAGCTTTGTTTCTTGTGCTCGCTTCAAATTTCACAGCAACTTGAAGAATCTCAACATATGCTGGACTAGCTATGTATTAACTGTTGTTTCACATTGTTTTGCATAATTCTTACCCGTTCTAACATCCCAACAATATATTTAGTATCTGAAAACGGTCCTATTTCTTCATGACATCTTCCATAAACAATGGCCAACGCTTGCAGACATAGGCATTTCATATTTACTTTTGGGGTAAGCAAGAAGCGATGGTAGAGCTCATTGAAGAATTCATATCTATGAAAGAGAAGAGATTTTAGACAAGAAAACAGACTTCAGAGTAAGACAAGATTTTAGTAATAACTCACGATTTTTTGATTGCTCCACTCTCCTCAGTTTCGTCTTCTTCCAGTAACAATCTCAAATAATAATCCCCTATTTTTATTTCCTCAGAAAGGCACTCATATTTTACCTATAACATAAAACAGGTTACTTAGTGAAGCAAAAAAAATTATGCTTAGTGTTAAGTTTTTGCTTGCATACACATTAGTGCATTTCCTATAATCTGAAGAAGATTAAAATCTTTGCAAATTTGTGGTTTAAGAAGCATACATCTAAAAATAAAAAGCTTAACTAAGCTCAAAGCTACTGTTGCTCCCCTGAACAAATGAAGTATCTGATGTTACTGAAATTCCAGCTTCCAGTCTTTAACTAAATTGCATCTAACACCAGTTTTTTTAGTAACTTGGATAACATGATATATTCAATGAGTCAAGCTTTAATAAGCAGTTACTGCACTGCAATATATTTTACTCAATGTTACTACAAGTATGAAACACCAGCATCACTTAATTACTAGCAATACTTGATATTATACTAGGTAATTAAAGTCTAGATACATCAGTACGCACACAGAGAAGCTGAAGTAAAATTGCATAATGAGAACCATCATTAACTTCAGAACAACTATATTACATCTTAACCATATGCCTTGCTGTTTAATGGTTTTAAGCATTTGGCAAGCACTTAGTTCAGAGGTAACTAACATACCACAAGTTACTCACTGCAGTGGTTGTTCCTATCTACCATTTGCAGAGAACTTTTTGTGGCCTCATAACAGTGATCTACAGATTTAGTGATAGAACACTATACGAAGAGATTCCACTAACAAGCAAGCTTCCAGGGCAACCTCAAACCACAACCCCCTTTGCAAAGTGACGTGTTCCACAGCTGGCAGAGAAGCCTCTGTCACCACTACGTGAGCAAACTGAAATAACTTAAGAGCGTGGTCTGACAAAGTCTTGATTTAAACAGCGAGCATCAGAAAGCAGCTGTTTAAAGACCACATTGGAGGATCCCCCATCAAGTCAGTCTCAAAATATCCCGGGCAGTAACTGCAAGAATGCTAAGTGATACATTCCAGTAGCACAAGCCACAGAAGGAGAACAAAGCGCGTACGGGAAGTCTGTTTTAAAGCTTCAAATCTGAGCTTTTGATTCTGCCCCAGTTAGCCCCTCTTCAAGTGCAGAGACTGGAGTTGAGACAGCAGATACTGCTGTGCCTGGGAGTCCTGCTTCTGAGCTACAACTGAAGGAAGCAATACAAACCCAATTTTGGCTACTCAGTCTGTAGTGGTGTGATGGGGATAAATGCAGTACCTAAAGTAGTTCTTCCTCCACTTTGATGACTATTCTAACAAATCTGACACTCATATGACATCTGAGAACTTCTCAAAAGCAGCAGTTCACTCATTTCACTAGTACAGCCCTGCTCAAATTTTAACATGGAAGTTGTACTGTGACGATGTTGGCATTGACAGCATCTATCAATACCTTGTAGCTGAATTCAAGTGCGATTGTGTTTTGCTCTAGTATTACATGTTACATGCACAAATCTGTATGGACCAAAACAGCACTTAGACAAAAGCAGAGTACAGGAAATATTTATTAGCATGTTACTGGAAAACATCTGACAAGTTGTTTTGAGAAAGCTAAATTAGGACTACATCAATCCCTTAACAGGAGCCTGCAATGCTGTTTTGACTTCAAGTACTGCTCTTCCTAGAATGTGAAAAATCTTCCATCTATAATCTACTGAGCAACATGGTTTTAACCACATAACCACTTCATGGTTTGACAGGTCAGTACTTAACTACCCTAGGAGCACAGAGATATGGTGGAAATAAAGACTAGAAACTCGCAAGCAAAAAGTGACTCACAGAACTACCCAAAACAAGTCTCATGAACACTCAAAAACAAGTATGACAACAAGTATGGCAACAGCATCATACCGACTTGCCTTCGTTCCTCTTATGCAAGTATAATTTATCCTTAAAGTGTCACTTGTCACTTAGCAAGACTGAAACCTCTTCAGCCTGACAACAGAAAATACTACCAATCCATAGTCTCAAGCCCTGGCAGTTTATTCTATAACCCCAGAAGAATTGTAGCTTGCAGTCAGGGACTTTCAACACAACATGCACTCAGGCAGTTAGAAACAAAAAAGTGACATTTCAATAAGCCATATTTTACATATGCAAGTTCTCCAGCAGAGTCATTTACCTCAAACTCCTGATGGTTCCACGAGATAACACTAGCACTACCAAGTTCTCTGTCAATATTAAATGCTCTCATTTCAGACTCAAGAGTATCTCTCAGTTCTTCCCGTGTTTTGAAGTTCCAAATCAAGTTTGATCTAGCATGATCCTGAAGAAATCTAGCAAAGAAGTTACAAAGTTTAAACTCCTCAAACATCATCTGAAAGGCAGACAAGAATCAGCTAGCAAGCTAGAGAAAGCTAGCATTACTGAATCTTAATTAAAAGGCACTGAGTAGCAGTCTCTAGTTTGTTAGAAGAATTAAGAGTCATTTGCTTTTATACCATTTTCATTGTCATGGACATCTAAAGCACATCTACTTCCTCTCTTTCGGCTCAGTTATCTGCACGGAGCTGATGAACTGGGAATTTGCAAGCTATTCACTGTATGTCAGGAAGGGCTAGAAATGAACAACCACCTGAGGCAGCGAAAAAGCACACAGCTTGTGTACATTTTGAACAAGAACAGTAGTTTATGCAGGACAAAAAGTTGATGTCTCAGATGTCACAAGACAGTCAGAGGATGCTGCTCAGTGACAGTTAAAAAACAGTGTTTGGATCTAGAGACTGGCTGAGAGCAGTACTTGAATACACAAGGATTAGGAGCATGTGAATCCTCCTTTCATGGAGTATTTATGTAGAGACAAACCACATAATTTGATGTTTTGAAACATCAAGCACCAAACACTTAAGTCTGTTGAACAGTCAAGCTTTACTAATTCATTTCACAACACTCCCAGCCAAAGAAAAGTGATGTTCACTTTTTTTTCCAAACGGAGGTCCCTCCCTTTTGAACTTTGACAGTTCTAAGAACTCATAGATAAGCAAGATACATTTAGAACTTGTGGCACTATTTAAAGCCCAATATACAAATGTTTTCTCCCCATCAGCCTTAAGCTCATTTTTATTCCAATTCAAGTTAATAGGTATCAATTAGCGTTCAAGTTGATGCATCAACATACTACAATATTAGTATATTGTAATGTTACTTTGCTTTAGCCTTCAGCATCGTGGAGACCTGCACCTGGAGCTTGTTGATCACTTTTTGATTCATGGAGTAATAAAGGATGTAGCTTGATAATATTAGAGAAGCTTTCAGATTTCCCTTCCCCTTACCTATCTTACAATTTCGTAAGTTTCTGTAATTAAGCACATACACCATTTCAAGGCAGGCAACAATTGGAAGCAATCCACAGGGACTCAGCAGATATTAAAAATATCCAGCCAGATAAAAAGTTGAATCAGACTCCACCATGTTAATTTCAGTATTTTACCTGTAATAGAAGAGATCCCAGTTTGCTTCTATTTTTATTCTTTGCCGCCGTTTCCTTAATATCACTGGCTTTTGAATAATATTCTGCAAAAAAGCCAAATTTAAGAAATTAACAGTAACAGAGAATCCACATTTTCCCTTTAAAATAAATAAGCTGGGGTTTTTATTCTTTCTAAAGCTGTACTTTAAGTTAAGCCTCATTAATAAGCTCTCTTTCCAGTACGCAGCAGTAACAGACTTTAACAAGCGTTATTTACACTATGTTAAATAACGCTAGAGAAACTTTCAGCTGTTTCACAAGCCAGTTGTTTAAAAGCAAGTTCTCTCTCACTGAGAAAAGCTTAGTTCCCACCACCAAAGCAGTCTCAGTGCTAGCAAGATTACCAGGGTAAGTCAGTATGCTTAATGTACTGTATTTCATGAACAAACCAAGCATGCAAGACAACAGTACTGTTAATGCTGAGCTAAACAGGCAAGCAGAGCTTTGAAAACCTCTTTCAAAAAAATCCATGAGACCAGCAGTTGCAAAGCTGACTTCTGGAGAAAACTCCAGAAGACTACTTAGTTCTTGAAAGAAAATAATTAAGGTAAGTCACATAAATATGTCTCAAACCTGACTTGGCCGCTGAAAGGTTCCCTAGTTTGCTCAAGCATTAAATCAATGTTATGTACTACATGCAAACAAGAGTCTGAGCAACGCAATACACACGCATGGCTGAGATACACAGACTCACCATATTATTTCTGTCCTGATTTTAATGGCAAGTTGGAAGAAAAGAAAAAAGGAACATTTAACAAGTCACAATCATTGAACTAATGTTAGGTGGTAATATCAAACTTGCTACTACCCTTTCAAAGCTACACTTGCATATATGTGAAATTCAACAGCTCAGAACCCCGGACCGAAAAGCAATCAATCACTTTAGCTCAGTATAAAGACAAGGTGCTTAAAGATGTTTGCTGAGACTAATACTGCAAAACATCCTGAAGTGCAACTGATCTTCACATTGCCATTTTCCACTTTTTCCACTCCTGCTTTGCTTTGATCCTAGTTCAGTATTACTCTGCAGCTTTAGCAACATTTTACGAAGTTAAGGATTTCCCACATTCAAGCTTAGTGTTGCAACAGATGAAGTATGAAGACTGGTGTGATCAATACCTCACATTCCACTGCTCTTCCATCCTTCCTTATAAGTAAGGAAGGGATAGTAGATTGCTTCAATTTCCAGAATGCACAAAAACAAGTTTAGTCATGAGACTAAAGAAAGTTAAGGGAAACACCTCATGATTCAAAGTCTGTCATACAGAATGCAAAAATAGAATGATGAGAAAAAGGAGACCTCCTACACTCTTACTGTCTCACATCAAAACAACCACATATCACTACAATGTTAAACTTAGTTCTATACATAATCTTTTGTAATTTAAGCACTGAAATACTTGACTTGCTATGCAGGTTTGTCAACCTTCAGTGAAGTTCAACTGATGAAGAATTTGTATTGCTGGAATGCAATACAAGGTAGTATTAAGCTTCAAGTAGGTCCCACTACATACAAAGAACATCATTTCAGATGTAAACAGCTGTTTGATTACATTTGGAAGAAATTACGGATGTTTTTGCTATGTTTCAAAGAATTTCCTTTCTCCTGTATAATTAAAAAGGAAGAGATGCACATAAGCTGCACTGTATTTTGGTAAGACGTGCTAAAACAAGACAAGTTAAAGCTTAAACCATATCCCAGATGCATTTGTTGACTACTCTACATTCTTCCTAGAACCCATTTCTAACAAAAATGAAGACCAGCAAGAGTCAGAATATAGTAAACAGAAGCAGAAGAACGGACTTTCTCATATCTGCACACTTCTGTGAGCGGAAGTTTTCCTATCTTTCACGGAGATGGCGATGTTCCTCTCTACACTTAGTAAAGTTGCTGTAACAGAGAGCTTTAAGTATTTTTACCTCTTTTTGAGCTATTCCCATCCTATCTCGCCAGTGCATCAAGACTAAATCCACTTTCTCTTTGGCGAATTTTTCAACTTCTTTCGCAGCTTTTCCAGCTAGTCTCTGCCACTCTGGCACTTTATTAAACTTGCCATATTGATCCTGCAGAATAAACACCATTAGTTATTTGCAGCTGCAGGTTTATTAACATGGTAGATGCAAATCAGTGCAATATTTAAGTTTCCGCATTAAAAAAATCACTAGGACTACACATCTAGAGAACAGAGAAGGTAAGACAGGTACATTTACTTACAGTTGCAATTTTTAAGTTATCTCTAACATGCATCCTGTCAGCATCTTTTTCAGGAACAGGATCGGTACTGTCAAGGTATGCCAGCAAACCTGGGGGCTAAAAACATTTAAAACCACTGTGAACACAGCTGCAACTGAAGGAACTGAAAAACATTACAGTAGGCAACAAGATGTGTTCTTTAAATTAAAAAACTTCAAAACAGAATGAATATTCTATCTAAAGCAAGTATGTAAAGCTGCAGCAGCTTTTGGCTTGTATTAGCGAAATGCTACCACCCTCAACAGACACGTAAATTAAGCTTAGGTACAAAGGAGCTCTTTTGCCTATATCCCATTTCTTAAGAGATCGCCTGCTGAAGCTAAGGACTGCAGAAAGAGAAGAGGAGATCCTACAGTAGTACTGAGGCAGATGAACACTGAAAAGGACCCATGGCACGTCCTCTCATATGGACACATGATATTAGAGACAATGTTCTCATTTGACTAATCTTTCTGGAAGTCAGTGACCAAGAAAAGGACAGTCCACTCTGCCAAAGATAGAATAACTGGTATTTTTAATTTCTAAGCGTCATTTCTCCAGATTTAATAACTCCTTACAAACACTACTTGATGAACTAGTTTCACTGAAGCAATTTAAAGAACTTCTCTGAAAAGCTGCAAGAGTGAAACAACACAGGAAGCCAATTTGTAAACATAGCAGTTATAAGCAACCAAAGCTAGAAAGGCCTGAAAGCATAAGCAGAAGTGTTGCTTTAACCCTTACAAGCACCAAGCACTAGGGACTATTGCTTACCACATCACCTGCATTTTTGTTCTTTCAAACAAGAAAGTCAGACACTATTGTGTTGAACATTTTTTTTTTTAAGAGTGGCTGGAGAGTAACATAATAAGAATATTAGGTGTTTTGTACAAGCCATCAGTATCCTTCCAATAGATGCCAGACTGCTGGTCTTCCTGGCTACAAATCCCTCCGCTGATGGAAAAGCACATGTTTTAACTATAGCATATCCCAAATTTCCTAATACTGCAGCAGGTTTTACTCTTACCCTGTCTATATCCCATTTTTACTCACCAAAATACGTTTCAGCAGGTTCATAGCAGTTTTGTTCTCAGCTGTCCAGAGGCCAACCAAATGTCTACTTAGCTGCCTGAAAAAAGTCATTGAGAGAAAAAAACTGCAAGTTAGTACTTTATATAGCTTTATAAACTACAACAATCCATACCCTTACCATGCTGGTGAAATGAAGATGAGCAAGAGGTTTGTGGTCTTAAGTGCATAAGAGCACAAAGCAATATATTGATCCAATTCAAGTATATGCACAGCATGCTTTAATGCGTTGGCTTTAAGAAATTCTAGTGAAGTTAGTGGAACAGTAGCAGCACATGCTTTTTGATCTACACCTAAAAGAACACTTGAGCAATAGAGCAGAAACTAAACATCTGATTTAGAAGTGTAAGCTTATCCAGTTGATCTTAAGTTACAATTAGATTTAAGTTCTTAGCTGCTCTACTTGAAGTCCTTAACACCAGTTATTGGCTAGGATAGCCTCTTCTGGGAGCCTGCCCTCTATGCCAACTGATACTTTCTACCAATGTTTGTTAACGATGGTTCTAATGTGTTAAACTAAAGCATCACTTAAAAGCAAGTTGTAAGTAACTCCAAACAGAACTCATGACGATGGAGGGTTTCATGCTAGCTCTCTTCTGAAAGACAGAGCAGCAACAAGTTTCACTGGTTACTGCACCGCTTTAGCAACTTCTTGTGCTTCAGCAAGGTGTATACCTTCTATAGTCTTATATTAGGAGTGATAATTCAGTTGATTCCCCCATTCTGATCAGCATGCCCTCAGGCCCTCTCTTAGAGCTCGCAGTTCTGCTCACTGCTGAATTTATGGGACAATTTCTGCATGAGGCGGCTTCTCTCAGACAAGATGGTTGATACTAACTGCATGCAAGATGCCTGAGGTATGCATACTAGGATTTATGCAGTTGTCTAATAAAGCTGAGCCTTTTTGCAAGCTCAAAATATTCTACTTGCTTTTTCTTTCTCTGAATATTTTCAGGAAAAGCAAAACAAAACAAAACTTGAGCCTTTCATGAGCAACCTGAGTCCCATTTTGGCAAAGAAACGAAATCATTTTGGCTGCAGTCTCAGTTCAAGTTTGCTCTACTTAAACATTCCATCTGCTGAAGAAAGTATCATTCTAAAGGACTGCAAGAATTCTTTCCTGAGCTCCCAACGTATCCAGTGCGAGCTAGGCCATTACTTAAGACTTTTTAAACATGATATATCAAGTGAGACTGACATACCTATTAGTAAGCATCCTCTGATCTGTGCTTATTGTAAACATAGCAGTGTGCAAGTGACGAGGTAAGGCACCTTCACTGAGGGCAAGATCTTGCATTTTGGTAGCAATCTCTTTGTCTCCTTCCTTTGGAAACAGGGCAAGATGATTACTAGAGAAAGAATCTTAGTTAAGCTGTTTTTATCTTAGTCTACAGTTCCAAGACCTTCTTGACCATCAGCTATGTCAGCTAACATCTAAAAGCCAGAAGCTACATTACAGTGTGCTTTAATTGCAAGTTTTCAACAGCAAATGATCAGAGCTGTAGTAAAGTCAAGGACCAGATGACTGGTAGTTCTATCTCTGAGGACAGTAACTGGATAAGTTAAGATGTGTAAGACAGCTCCTATGATAGATCAGGAGATCAGTTATACATTTATATTTACCACCTCCACACTACAATTGCAAGTCAGGATTAAAAAAAAATGACAACCACAAGTAATTGTTTGTTGCTTGAATTTGGTCAATAGGAACTATTTCTAATAATGGCTTGAGCTTTTTGTTTTAGACAGTCACATGGATAAAAGCCACTCGTCCAAAATACATTGGTTGCAATGAATAACTGAAAACAAAACTTTTGTTTCATTTTTACTTGGCCATGTCCCTCTTTCAAACAGTAAGAGTCATCTAAAACAGTATAGCAATATTTACCTAACGCTACCTGGTGTATCAGTGGAAACTTGCAGATTTATAACATCTCTATTTCAAGTGTTCATTCACTTCCATTCCAAGAAACTACTAGATGCAATTCAGATGCATAAGCTGTTGTGACACAATGAGGCTCTAACTTAAGACCTGAGTGCTGAGAGTCATTTAGCAAGGTCACAATACAACAACCATGAGCACACCTCCAGAACTATGGACTTGGCCCATGCATCATGATATAGCTCTGGTATGGAAGCTATCCAAGTCAAATCCTTCAATAAAGCAAGAGAAAAGAACAGAGGCTGACGTAACTAACTTGCTCTGGAACACTGCTGCCTGCAAATTCCAGCTTCCCATTCCATCCGGCCATTTATTAAAAAATAAAAATCCCCCAAATATGGCTTCCTCTCCCTAAGACACCCTCTTTAACATGCAGGACAAGTCTAGTGGTTCTGAGGTATGTGATTGAGCTACATACAATATTAACAGCCAAACCTTGACTGCAGTATGAAAACATGCAAGGCACTACCTAGTGTCCCAACTTACATGCCTTCTAAACCCTCAAGTGCAAAATAAAGCAAGTTGCTATATCAAAACACCCAGAATTAAGGTAGTGTTCTGTTCTTCAACCTCTCCCTCCAAAAATGGGGAAGCTAATGTAACATAAACATCAGGTATTGTTGAAACAATATTAAGATTGCACTTCTGAAATAGGCAATGCGTATTTAGTATGCTATCCCCAGTAACACTGCTGAACTCTCACCTCTATTATTGCCTTCATCACCAAACCTGCTCCTTTCACAATTGCCATGGAAGGGTGCTACAACAGAAAGTTGACAAAACAATTACTGCAAAATTCAAAGATTAGATTATCCATGTGATTCAGTCTCCTTAACTCATCTACAGAGATACTCTTAACTCCAGCTCTGGGCAAAAATTAATCTAAGTTTTGTGAAAGTTAACCCTAGGAAGAGTTTCAGTCCTTCAACTTTGAACAAAATTCTGTCAAGCAGCCGTCAGATGGACTTCTGTTGAAGAAGTTAACTCTTCTTACTCTTACTCACAGAGAAACAAAATTGACAAGAAGATGATCCAGCTTAATATCCAACTTGTATTTTAAGGTGTTTCCAGAAACACACCTTAGATAACTCTATTTTGCAATGATTTAGCACATCATTCATTATAGAATGACTCCTTCAAGTCAACATCTGAAGATAAAGCAACAGGCAGAAGAATTTAAGGTGGATAAATTTTAAGCACATGAACGAGCTGAGCAGTAGACAGATTTGTCTTTCAGTAAGAGCCAGGAAAAAAAAAAATCATACTAACTTCTTGCTCTAATGACATTAGAATTCATATTTACTTACTAATTAATGTCATTAGAGCAAGAAAAACCTCATATTTACTGACTAATAATGTGTCTGATAATATAATAATACTCAGCATTATAAGCAGTTAACACTAGGGTTTCCTCTTTAAGAAATTAAGAGGAAAATCTGTATTTTAAGCAGTAGCAGGACTGAAGTTATTCTTATTTCAGACAGCAGAATAATAATTGCCAAGTCTCACCTGAAAGAGCTTAAATAGTGTTCTTCCATTAGTTGCCACCATCTCCAATAACATGTCAAACTGCTGCCCTTCAGTAGTCTCACTATATGGAGCACATAGGGCAAATGTCAGGAAGTCCAGAAGTGAACTAATTACGAGAGCACCTGTCCCATGATCCTGGAATAAGCAGAAAAACACTGCCAGATTACTCAGAGTAATGACAAAGTATTGGCTCCTAGAACATACCAAAGATTCACGACCCCGTATATCAGTGTATTGCAAATTACTTTTTTTAAGCTTTGAGTCCCTAAGTACCAGCTAATGCTACCATCCTAGTTAAATGGAGCACCCTGCCTTTCATATTAAACACGCAAACATTTTTTTTATATGACATCCCCCAGATTCTTCAGTATAGATAGCTACATTTCTACCCTGCTCAGATCCAAACAGATCTAATTTAACACTGAAACTGTTCTATGGTTTCTGCATTTAATCCCTGGTACTAAGACACTGAAAGATATAACCAATTATGATTGTTTTCACAGCAATTAGGAAAAACACTTGAAGCTGTTTCAAAATCTGACTTACCACATGGGAATTAAATTTCTCTAGCAGATTTTCTAGAAATTTCTTTGAAAAGAGAAGGGAAGCTTTGTTCAGCTGTTCCTGCCTCAAGTCATAGTCATCGTGCATGGGCTAGAAAAAAAAAGATTCACAAAACATCATCATTTCAACCCTGAATTATTAACAGCCATAGTGCAAAAGCCACACACATATTACTGCAGGTTCAAGTGTACTGAGAAAATATTATCAGGTTACTTTATGTCTGAGCACACTGCCAGCTGAACTGCAGTCCCTGTTTCTACAGCTTTTAGCTTGAAATCACATATTACAAAGTGAAAGATATTACAACTTGATACTTACACACATAAGAGCACAAAGCATGTCAATAGAGGCATGGGTTACTCCATCATTGTTCCTTTTGAGGGCCTTCACAACCTTCATTCCTAACCGTTCTCTAAACCTTTTGAAAGAGAAAAAAGAGCAAGGCTACCAAGATTAGATAGGAGTGTTTTTAAGTTAAAAGTCCAGTCATGGACCAAAAGCAGCCTGTTCACACTGCATTTGGCAAACCAGAACCCTGATGCTTATAGAAATTTCATATTCCTTCATAGGAACACATTAACATTAGACTTCACTGTTAACAATATGCAGCACGTTCACAAAAATAGGCATATTTGTATAGTTACAGGATAGGGTTAGTACAAGACACTTCACACAAAAAACTCACAATTTTCTAAAGGTCTCAGACTATGTATGTTACTCTTCACATCATTCACTTGCCCCATTAATCTGAAATCAGAAGTGTTCTGAAGAATTTCATTTTCAGAAGAACATAAGCAGTTTTTCCTGTTTCCTTATGCTAGCCAACTAAGACAAACCCCAAGAAGCCTGTACTTATTACTGCAGGAGTACAGCTCAGCTTCTAACATAAGATAAATTTTAATGTTTAACTGAAGAAGATAGTAATGGCATCAACATAGTTCCTCATGTTTGAAATATCTACTTTAAGGACAGATGAATGTGCATTTCAGAAGTATTTTGTCTACGAAAAAAAATCACGGAATGGTATTTGACCCTTAGGGGAGAGTATTTAGGAAAGAAACATCAGCTTTACAAACCAGTGATCACTTAGGGTTCTTAATTTATATAAAAGCCCAATGACAGCCTTAAATTACTGGGAATGATGATGTGCACAACCTTCCAGTCTTTCAGAAGGAGCCTTAAGTCAAATCCTCAGCTTTTAACATCAGATATAAAAAAACTCAAAAAAAAATCAACCCCACACAACTGTTTTCACCACTGCTTCCAAACTTAAGACTTCTCACTTACTTTGGAAGTTGAGTAAAGGCAAGGAAGCCTGCTTTTGAAGCCACCAGTCTTCTTACTGCTTGGAATTGGCTTTCAAGCTCTGCATTAGATGCTGCAACATCTCCTTCTTGTGAAAGCAGTGCTGTTATGGCATTATTAATGAGTTTCTCCTTGTTTTCTGAGAACAGACCCTGGTTAAGGAGTAGGAATTATTAATATATTTATGTGCATTAACAGCACCTTAAGAGGAAGGGCAGAGGATTTGTTCTTACATCCTGTGTAACTGCATGTAGTACTCCACTGTAGGAAATGTTAGCGTTGAATCTGAATACAGCATCTGCAAAGTTACCATCTGGAACAAGATAAAGATTTAAGTATGCAGCATCTGACTAAGCATCTGGATGGTTAAAAAAGCATTATAAAACAATATAATAAGCTTTAGCTTACTTGGAGGAGCAGCCAAAAACCTCAGATGAAGGCTCTCTACTTCCTCATCTACAGGCATACTGAGTAATCCCCAGCGCTGGCCTTTTTGCGTGGAGGTCATTTTCACACAGACATCTCTATTACCAGAAGCTCTTACTCCATCCAGCAAACTAGCTAGGAGAGAATCTCTGGGTTGGGAAAAAGACACGCCAATAAAAGTTAGATCAGAGAAGTGGTGCCAAAAGAAAGAAGAAAGATGGTCAAAATTAAAATCAAGAACAAAATGAACAGCAGCATTACATGGATTCTCTACCAATAGTGATGCTAACAACTACACCTCTGGAAGAAATCTAACTTTCTAATGTATGTTTCCCCACTGTAAGAACAGAACTGTCTTACATCAATTACAGACAGTTGCAGCTTTTCACTTAAAGGGATCAACTCCAGATTATCTGTGAATGCATTACATGCGTTAGAAGTTGATTCTTCCTCGTCCTTTCTACAAAACCTCACTCAGCAGGATTACATTGCATTACAACTGCAACCACACTAATATTCTGCTGGTTGTTTCAAGTAGAATCAACTAAGACTGTGTGGAGCCTTTGAGCTGTCTTCAGTACAGTTCTCCTATTCTGCTCTACTTCAATAATGCTTTATTTTCACTTACTTTACAGCCTAATCAAGAACAGCAAACACAGAACAATACTGTTTACAACAAACAACCTTCTTTTCCTTTTTAAACTGTTGAACATCCTTACATAATCATTTGAAAGCTTCGGGCAGATTTACTTGAAGTTCAGATGAATGTAAATGGGAGAGATTAAGATCCTGTAACAAATCCTGATTTATAAGTGGTAGATCACTAGAATAAGAACACTTTGAGTTAACACCTTCAAGGGTCGGTTTCTGGAGGCTGAGACTCCGTAACACTACAATGACAACCTCCATTTGAACTCATAATCCACAGTTACCTTTCTGTTGAGGAGTATTTCCGAATTTGTCCTTTGATAAATTCAATGGTAAAAAGCTGGGGATTTTCACAGTCACATACTATTGCAAACACCTAGAAAAAAGAATCATACTCACAAAGTCTACTCCGTAAATACCTTATACACATTATCAAAATCATACTGTTAGAGCTTCAATTTGAGAGAGTGTTACTAAAGAAGGTTTACTCTTACCTCGCCCAAAGGTTTCAAAGTCACGATGTTATAGGTAGCTGGATCCCGTTCAACTAAGCAAGCTTCTGTAAGAGCCAGTACTCTTTTCACAGGCTCCTTAAGAAAAAGGATATGTTAGGATAGAATTCATAGCACTTCAGAGAAACTAAGCTACTTAAGTGTGATACCCTTACCAATTGTCTAGGTGTTATTTTCTGGACCACAAACTCCGCTAAAGACGTTATAGATTCATCATTGCTGTATTTTCCAAAGCGAAGATTCAAGTATTGCTCAAATTCTAAGGATTCTTTCCTTATCCGCAGCGAGATGCCGATGAAGTTGCCAGCATGCTCTATTGCACTTTTGATAATTTCCTCCCTTTGCTCAGATGCAAACAGGTGCTGCAAGTTTCAACAAGAAACAGGTAAAATATGTGGCACACCACAAGAAATCACAGTTCTGTACGTAGTCCTTCATAATATATGTGCTTAACAGTGGAAAATCTTCCCAGCAGCTGGGCAAGCTAGGGTTGCCTTTGTTAAGTGTATAAAGAGAAGATGTATTACAAAAAGGTATCAACGATTAGGTTTAAATTTCCCTCTCAAAAAAAAATAAATACATATTCCTAAAGGCTATTTTATATACATAAAATATATATTCCTAAATGATACCCTCCCACACATTAACTTGTCATTAAAGTAAATGTCTACACGACCTGCTTTTCCACCCTTGGCAACAGGCTGGCAAAAGCGAGGAGCCAGAGGGAACCACAGTGTGGCAGCCTCTGAGCTATCTGTAGGGCCACTATCAATCTTGGTAGGTTGGTTCTAGAGGATGTCACATAATCCTAGTTTTATGCCAGAGAAAAGCATGCTATAGTACAAGAACAAGGGAAAACCTGATCTAGAAAAGTCGTTCATACATTGTAGTGACTGAAGTAGTGGTATTTACATTAGCAATCACAAATTTCTGGAGGTCAATTTAAGCTGTTAGTAACACAGTATTTAGAAACATTTTTAAAATTTTTAAAACAATACTGCAATGCAACAAGCATTTCCCAAGCAAAGTTACTGAATATTAGACCAAGACCTAATATAGTGGCATCATCACTGACCAATCTATTCCTGAATACCTGCATCAATTAGTTAGATTAGTAGTGCTGCCTGCCACTGCTGCACCTTTGTGAACTGTCAGCAAATCCCACATACACAGAGCATTTATGTTCACTACCCATATGCCAGTATTATCTTACACTCCACAGTTTTTACATGTAATTAGCAAAAGCCCCACACGCTGTTCTCAATGCTTTATTTGATTTCTCACTACTATGGAAAAAACTATTTAAAACCTGTCAGCAAACCATGAGGATCCACATCTGCACATGAGGATCCCACAGGTGCACATACTTTGTTCAAATTACACTGAAGCCTCACTACTGAATATGCAGACAGAAACATCCTAATACAATACCGAGATGTTGTTTCAGTACTTACCAATCTACTAAATCCTCCATAGAGGATACAGAAGCCTCCTTGATAGCCAACAAGATCAACAAAGCCTTCAATGTTTCGGTAGTCATAGGAGCACAGGACTTTATTTGTTGCAGGATCAATTTGGTCAATACCTCCAGGAGTCACTTCCAGAATCACAGGTTTCCTCGTATCACTCCAGTGGTGTTTATAACAGTTGTATCTCTGCAGCGAGAGCTACTTTTAGACATTTCCACAAACACACCTTCACTACATAGCAATAGTCTTTCAATCTAGTAAGTAGTGTGGGAGTAATGTTCAAAAAAATTATATCACTTCCCTCAGTGCTCTTATCTGTAATGATAACACTGAATTAAGGGAAAGTAGCTACCTACTGGCAAGGAAATCACAACAAAGCTTAAGCAACACATTTTGAAGAGAGAACAGCAATCCTAAGTAGTAAGTTTGCCTTGCTGTAGAAAGCGGTATAGCGACAGACTACATGCATCTGTGGATAGGTAAGGAATTACTTATCACACAAGATGCTGTTCAGCCAATGACATTCATGGTATGTACCACTGTGAGGCTAAGGCCAAGGGAAGAGAATTCAAAATATTCTGCCATTCAAGAGATTCCCAGTGCTTTTGAGCAAATTCTGATTTTTCTCAAAGCAAGACTTCAGATCCAAATTTACAAGACCTATTTGAAGTAGCATACATAGCACAGACATAACTTCCAAGAACACTGTAGAAACCTTTAAATCATTCAATTCAATAGCACAGTGAACCAGACAAGCAAGATACTTACCCGTCCTGTGATTTTTCCTTCTGAGAAGTCAGTCCTGAATCTCTGTTTAAAAGAAAAATTAGCCATGAATGAATGCAAATGTTTTAGTTGATCTATCCAGTTAGTCTAAATTTAAACTGGCCCACCTGACGTGTCTTTTAAGCGATTTTAACTGCGCCTCACTGAAGACTCACCATTTCAGTACTGTTTAACATATTCAGTACTCGTAGCTTTACCTGCTACTTGTGCTACACTAGCTGCTGCAACAGGCACTAGATGGGGTACATCAACGTAACAGCTCAAAAAACAACTGGCTTCTCAACTTTTTACATAAGGAAAGAAAATACAGTAAACAACCACAAACTGTAATGATAATCAAGTAATTACTGCTTGTTTGAAGACAAAATTAACTTACCAGTGCCTCTGTAAGGAGTTCTGTTCTGTGCTCAGTGGAGAACTTCAGAGTTTCAGACTTTTTTCCACTCCCTTTGCGAAAAGTTAGACTAAATTCTGTTCCTTGTCCTTTTCCAACAGGAGAAATACCACAGATATCTCCATAAGGCCACTAGACAATTGGAAGTAATTAGGTTAAAATTACTAATTTTAAAACTACATCTCCACTTAGAACCTCTTAATACCTGTAATTACCAAGTGAGTAGCTGTAATTAGACAATAGCTGGCATACTAGGTGATAGCTTTAGTTTGAGCTTTCTATTTAGCAAAGTAAGTAAATGCCCTGAGTCCCTTCAGGGACATAGCCTTACAGTAATAAAACTTATCCCAGTTCATTTCTAACAGCACATCCAAACGCAAACTATCATTTCCTGGCTATTAAATTGCCTAAAAGTACAAAAAAAAATTGGATATTTTTAGAGCTAGTGAAGGCAACACCAGTTTTCTGTTTTTGCTGCAGCTCTCTTCTGTTTCTACACAGATCCCACCAGACTACGTAGCTTCTAAAGACAGAATGCCACTATGCACACTGGATGGTGTATAGAAGTTAGAAAGCAATTCTAAATAGCCACGTTCAAAAGGAATAGTTACCTGATTTGTAACTTCTAGAGTGTTTGGATTGTACGTGGTGATGGCATGAGTTCCAACTGAAAAGACTCTCTTATACCTAAAATATGAAAGAATATGTTAGTTCTTCCAGAAACCAAATACAAGTCCTGTTGAACTGCAGACATTACATTATGATGCTGTATACAAGCCATTGGTAGGAAACGGATAAGGAATTCTCTTTGTTAAGTTCAGTTTAAGCTTATGTTAAGCTCCTCTGTCCTACAAAGCCATAAAGGGGATATACATGTTAATGGCTATTAAATATATTTCCTTATTCATATCTTGTACATTATTGGAAAAGTCAAGACCAAAGACTCTTGAAGCCTGCAGTGGAAAGTGCTACCAACACAGTCCAGAATACATTAGAAAACAGTTTCACTGGAAGATCCAACCTTCAAAGATTCAACTGCATGATCTCTTCAGGGTTAACTAAAAGTTAAAGTATGTCACTGACGGCAATACCTCTTGAAGACTGGCTGGCATGGGGGGTAAGCCCACTGAAAGCTTCTGTGTGAAGCTGTCTCAGACTGAAGTTGTAATATGAAATAATCCAATTTGCACACCTGGTCACAACACTGTAACAAGTCTAAGTGCTACTATGGCCAAAGCTAGTTCTCTTCACTTCGAGGAAAGCTAAGACTATCATATCCAGAAAGACTCAGATCACAGCAGCTGTAAGTTCAATACACGGCTAGTTATTTTACACCAATTTCACAGGCACATTAAATACTGACTGCCACAGTGCATAAAAAACAGCTGTAGCAAGGTCACTGATTCTATTTCAGGCACATCAGAAACAAGAAGCACCAACTAAAGACAACTGATTTCAATACATAAGTGTGAAAGTGAAGCTTTACCATGGTTTCGTTTCTTAGACATGATCTGTACAGCATATCCTGAAACATCACTACGTAAAGAGACTACTTAAATTTCTGAAATAGTTTTGCAACATAAGCAACCAGAATTTGAAACGTATGATTATTACTAATGCCTTACTGTTCATACAAAGTTCTTGCTCTAGAGTAATTCTGCCTGGAATTAGCCCCATCCAGAAGGTAAAGCCAAATATGAACCAGAAGCCAGTTCAATCATAGAATTATACATTCACTCAGGTTGGAAAAGACCTTAAAGATCATCGAGTCCAACCACAACCTAACCACACTACCCTGACTCTAACAACCCTCCACTCAATCATGTCCCTGAGCACCACATTCAAACGGTTTTTAAACACATCCAGGGATGGTGACTCAACCACCTCCCTGGGGAGCCTATTCCACTGCTTAACAGCCCTTTCTGTAAAGAAGTGTTTCCAAATATCCAACCTAAACTTACCCTGGTGCAACTTGAGGCCATTTCCCCTCATCCTGTAACCTGTCAGCAGTGAGAAGAGACCAGCCCCGCTCTTACTGTAAGCACCTTTCAGGTATTGGAAGAGAGCAATAAGGTCTCCCCTTAGCCTCCTTTTCCCCAGACTCAACAGCCCCAGTTCCTTCAGTCTCTCTTCATAGGGCATATTCTCCAAGCCCTTCACAAGCCTTGTTGCCATTCTCTGGACCTGCTCCAGCACCTCAGTGTCTTTTCTGTATTGAGGTGCCCAAAACTGAGCACAGTACTTGAGGTGAGGCCTCACCAATGCAGAGTACAGGGCAGGATTCCTTCCCTAGTCCTGCTCACCACACAATTCCTGATCCAAGCCAGGATGCCATTGGCCTCCTTGGCCACCTGGGCACACCACTGGCTCATATTCAGCCAACTGTCCATCAGTACAGCAAGGTCCCTTTCCGTCAGGCAGCTTTCCAGCCACACGTCCCCAAGCCTGTAGGGTTGCCTGGGGTTGTTGTGACCAAAATGCAGGACTTGACACTTGGCCCTCTTGAAACTCATGCAGTTTGCCTTAGCCCATCGATCCGGTCTATCCAGGTCCCTCTGTTTCTTCCCCCCCTTTCTTCCCTCAGGCAGATCAACACTCCCTCCCAACGTGGTATCTGCAGTTAAATCCATGGTTCTCTTGACTGAAGAAACAGGACCCAAACATTGATACCTTTTTTTGAATCTAAGTGAAATAAGAATACTTTGGCTAGGTGTCCTTGTTAAAATTCAGCATAGCAATTTAGGTTTTGGGTAAACTGAGGTTTAGCAGAAACAGGTAAGATC
Organism: Pavo muticus; assembly: GCA_016647715.1. Lineage (NCBI taxonomy): Eukaryota > Metazoa > Chordata > Aves > Galliformes > Phasianidae > Pavo > Pavo muticus. The sequence goes on along the minus strand of JACDJE010000018.1, from coordinate 5,060,962 downwards.
AACCAAATAGCTAACTACTCTGGATTTGCCATACCAAACACTACATTAAGGGGAACAGATCCCTTCTTCCCTGTATTCTTGTGCTACAGTTCTCTTCTACTCTCTCACTTGCCAGGTCTGTAGCATAAGCCATCATTCGTGCATAAAAACCAAGCTAAGGATTTCTACTACAGCTGCAAAAAAAAAAAAAAAAAAAAAAAAAAAAAAAAAAAAAAAGCAATAGCTTGCATGGAATTCAGACAAATTATGGCAGTTAATGAAGAGTTCTGTAGATGTTACTTGATCTGTTCTTCTTTTCACGTTAGCAAGGAAAAGAGCATCAGTTTGACACAAACTCCCAAACCTCATTCCCTACCGTTTACAACAATTTTATTTCAAATAAACTGGTGCAAGTTCAAACCATTACTGACCCAAAGGAGTTTATCTAGCAACTTCAGCAAGCGCTTTTTTTTCAAAGCTTAGAAAACGTGTGATACTGAACTGCCACTTTAAAGATACAAAATTTATTAGAAAAGCCCGGGTGATTCTCCATATAGTTGAATTTTCTTTATTTAATATGTTACTATATCATTTAAGAGGCAGGTCAAGCGAAGTAGCAACGAACATCTGAAGTTACTACACTTGAAGTTACTATGGCTGCTAATGATTCCACTATATTCAGTCTGTCAATGAATGCGCCAGTTCTTGGAATACAAAGAAAATCTTTTGAACTGTTCCTTCTCCTCTTGTTGCACAATTTAGTTAAGTACTCTTTTATGTTTTGCAAATAAAGCTTCTTCATGCTGTTCTTAAGAATTTATCACAAGCAGTAAAACACCGTTTAACATTTTATTTGCTCATTTAATAAACTGAAGAATCTTCAACGATCACACAATTGTAGACCAGCTTCCAAACACGACAGCTTTTTCTCTTCCCCCTTCCTCGAGACTCACCCTTGTATTTCAAGATATAGGAAGTATATTCATTATCCAGCACTTCTGACATCACAAAGGACATAGGACGTAAAAGCAGATTTGCTCACTTACCATTTCCTTCCTTTTCTCTGCCTATGCAAATTCAGAAGGCTTAATTCTTGTTGCCTGAACAGAGGCAACTTGGAAGTCAGTTCTTACACAAAACTTAAACTCGCTCTTGACCAGAGCTTCACCTTTAAATATGTAGAACAGTATTTATACCTCCAGGCCTTGAAGAATCCAGTGCCAGGCTGTTTTAAGAATAAGAACTTGAAGCAAATGGCCTTTCTATTAGAGACTACTGCCTATTCACTAGCTTCTTAGAAGCACTGTCAAACTCAGAAGTTATATAAAATAGTGTTCCATTTACAGAACCTCAGACCAACTCAAGCATCATTATCTTCACTGCTAGAAAACACTGTAATGCAGCTCACATACAGAATGCCAAATCATATGAATGCTCAGTGATTGAGGCCCATTTAATATTATACGTTACGTTATTGGGTTTTTGTTGGTTTTTTTTTCCATATTATCAATAGATGACACTTGGGATGCATATAGAACAGTAAAATACTTCTCAGAAATCAGTTATATGCAGCTGCATGTTAAAATTGTGAGAGCTGTATGACTTAAATGCTCAGTATTTCATGTCTGCAAATACCGAGTGCATTTAAGTATTCATATACAAGCTCCTGCTGCAACATAACAAGCAGCAACTATCCAATAAATAACCCTACCCCTTTTATTACAAGAAAAGGTGAAGTGCCAGTGAGCTTTCAACACAAGCCTCTGTTTTAGATTTAGTTTGAGGTTCTATAAAAGTTGATCATTTATGAGAACAATACCAAAGTCCACTATCATCCTACTGTGACTTCAAATGCTTGCAACATGAAGGAGTGGGCACTTTAATGGAAGGTACTGGGCAAGAGATGTAATTTGAGCACTGCGTACCTTACTTCCACCAAATGGCTCAATTTGTATGCATCCTAAATTTGCAGACATGCACAGGAACTTCAGGGGAAAGAACAGACTGTACTGTGAAGAAGATTAAGAGAGAGAAACTAATTCTAGAGTTCAATCCCAACATAATACCTTATTGTTGCTAATGGAGACAGCTTAGTCCCTCATGCTCACAGAAATCCAGATGTGTAGATCTTAATTCAGGTAAGCTTTGATTTAAACAAATACTTACCTTATTAGAATTGTGATATTTCAAATCACACTCAAGAAGCTGTCCTGATAGAAGAAAGCTTCCACCCTCAGAGGCAGTTGCTCAGTTCACTGTGCACTCTGAACTAACCAGAGGGTAGATTTTGATGATGAAAGGACAGGGAGCTCTCCAATCAGATAATGAAGCAGTTTTGTGATTCTTCAAAGCACAATTGAGAAAGATCTGCATCTGCCACACCGCAATCCCATCTTCCACCCCAGCACTCTCAATGTTTAATAGAGAGAAATCAGGAAGCACTATAATTAGAAATCATGTGCTGATTTTGCCTGCAATAGTTTATTTCCTTCGTTGTGGCTAGCATGGTGCTGTGTTTTGGACCTAGGATTGAAGTGTTGATAGCTGAACAGTGCTTACACTGAGTCAAGGACTGCAGTGTTTCTCATGCTGCCCTGTCAGCAGGTGTGCAGGACACACAAGTTGCTGTGAGGGGACGCAGCCAGGACAGCTGACCCAACCTGGTCGAAGGCATATTCCATACCATGTGTTGTCATGCTCAAAAATAAGACTAGAGGGGCTGGCAGCTGACTGCCAGTGTTTGGGGACCAGTTAGGCGTTGGTCAGCTGGTGGTAAGCAACTGCACTGTGCGTCACTATTCCTTTTTTTCCTTCCCCTTTCTTATTAAATTGTTTTCATCCCAAGGGATGAGTTCTTGCATTTAAATTTTTTTGATTCTCTCCCCTACTCCACTGGAAGGAGTGAGGCTGCATGGTGCTTAACTGCCTGCTGAGTTAAACCACAGGTCAAAATAAGCCAGTTTCCACTTACTGTCCAAGCAGATTCAGATCCATTGTTCAGTTTTATAATGAGAACAAAACAGAACTTGTTCTCCTGAGGTGCAGACAATGTACCCTCTCTGCTCTGGTGATGTTTAGGTAGCAAGCAAAAATCTCAACGTTTCACAGAGCTGTTATGCACATGAGAAGGACAGTGGGCAACATTACCAAAGAAATCCCTGCACAGCTTCAAAAAGTATGTTTAACAGCTGACTTCAAACAATGTAACAGATACGAGAACTTAAAGGATACTTTTATTTAGAAGTCCCTTAACTTTTGAAGACAAAGCCACTGCTGAAGATTCATTTTTTAAATCTAAGAGACTTCCAGTAGGGATAAGTGTGTATCTGAGGATGTCTGTTGCTAGAAATAATCTCAGTTAGTAGTTTAACAGATAATCTATTACACAACATGTTAAGTATTACACCAAAGCGTGGGAACATGTACAAAGGTAGGCTGAAACACGATGTTTAGAACTCAAGTTAATTCTAGTGAAGACATAGTCAGTTCAGAGACTGTGCAGAAGGAGCCTTTAGTTCAGTTTCCACCTGTGAATACAAGAACTATCTAGATAAATCCAATTATGACGAGGAGACATGTCACACACAACATCAAAAAAACCAACACTTTGAACTACTTACTTTCCCCTCCATGAATGTTTTGTTGTGTAGAAACAAGCAAGATCTCTGTTTTCTCTAATTATATTCATTTTGTGCCAAAACCTAGGAATAAGAGAAACATCCTGTTTATATTCACCATTTTCATTTACAGCTGAAGTTCACTGATCATTAATAAGCTTTAAGACATTCAATTCATTGCTCTGTCAATTCCACAAAAAGATAGCATGACTGTTAGCAAACAACACATGGGTTAAGTGCTTGATGAGCTGAACACGAATCATTTATTCTCATTTTATGGCACCGGTTACCCTTTATCAGCACAAGGGCACAGCCATTTGCTCCCCATTATCTGCCACATTATCACAATTACACTACTTTCACAGCACTGCTGCAGTTCCAGATTCAAGCAAGTTTTAAGTCGCTTCCAGAACACCAGACTCCTGGCAATTCCACAAGACTGAAAAGAGCCCCGTAGCTCAGTTACAGACACAGGGTTCTTGTGTTGCTATTTTTTAAACAAACAGCAAAAACAAATTTGGAAAAACGGAACAGTTTATTTTTCAGTCTGAAATTCAATTTGAAACTGAGAAGCTTAGTAGCCAAGCAGTGTGCTTGAAGAGCTGATTATATACCCTTCTCTGTGCTGCAGAAGTTGAAGCAATTCCACTGCTAACATACTTATTTCACATATGAATACCTGCTCCCCAGTCACACACAGGAATTTAGCGAAACTTGCCAACAACTGCTTAACTGCATCATTACTTTTGGAGCAGCTAAGTTCTAAGGAACTCTTCTGAACACTAAACACCAACTTTTACAATTGCAACTCCTGCATCCTGAGTACTTGGGAAGCCAGGCTTCCATTTTACTTCACTTTGCTTTTTTAAACGTGCAAGGCACTTAAGAGTGAAATTCTTACCTCTGTTTACTGCATTTATTGCATTAATTTTATTTTTTAACGTGTAAAAACATGATTCTTGATTACTTGGCTAGTACCAGTGTCACAGCAGCCTTGGAACACCACACAGAACAACTGAAAGAATTCATATTCATTGCTTGCCTGAAGCAGTGTTAAAGAAACTCAGTCCCAGCCACAGTGCACCGCTATCATCTGGTTATCTTCCTGCAGCCAGACAGTTCTACTTGAACAACAGTGGAAAATTTCCTCATTGCTAATTTGTACTCCCTACAACTCATGGCTATTCTCTTTCGGAGCAAAGTCTGTAGCGGACATGTAGTCGTAAGCAGAACGAACAGCCTGACTGAAGTTAATTTGGGAATTCCTTCCCTCAGGTGAAGACAGCACAATCAGTATTACCTAGCAAAGAGAACTTGCGGCACTACCCCCAGGTTAAAAAGCAAAGTAATTAATATTTACATATTTCAGTGATTCAGTCTTCAAGTCAAATTTTCCAGAGCTAATAACCCCACTGACTTGTAGCAAGCTAAATTCTCTAATTCTCACTTTCAGAAGCAAAGTTTCAGGAGGAGTTAAAATACTGAGCAGCATTATTCCTGAAGCTCTTAAACAGGGTAAATTGGAAAACTACTATGTATTATTTCCATGAGTAAACATCAAAACAGCACACTGAGTTTGTCCAAACTACAGAGTTTGATACACAATGGCACATTTCAGCTGTGGTAATTTTTTAAAGTTAGCTTTCAGAACGAAGCGCCAATCTTCATACCTCTCCTGTTTAAACTAGTTCTCTTGACATTAACGTATTAGCAAGTAGAATATAAACTTAAAGCAAGACTACCTCCATTAAGTATGGAATTGCAAGTTTGATCTATCTGCAAACTCCACAGTTTTGCCAGCACCAGACTACTCAGACCAACTGTTTCATCTCCCAGACCTGCCCACCACCTGCTTTGGAGTAGAGTAAAGCAAGATGTTCTCACACTTGCAAACTTTGATATAGCTCTGAGAAACACTCGGGAGTCCCTTCCACCAACTCTGACAGCAGCATCTAACTAGATTCAGGATACTGACACATGAATTCTTGTAAGCATAGTGGAAGTGGCAAATGCACTTGACTTTTTTTTTCCTTAGACTAAAACTACTAAAATCATTAAGCTTTAATGCTTTACTCATCACTGTGCCTCTGCAGAGTAATTGCAACCATCTCCCCCACTGAGAAGACTAGCAGAAAGGCATAATACGCCAAGAATTAGCGACAATTAATTCCTGGGCACATTTTCCTGCTGTTTAACAGAGAACAAGGCTAACAATACCCAAGTGTTCTGCTGCTGCAGTGAAGTTCAGAGGTTATTTTGTAGTTGCCTATAGTTCCACAGCGAGGGCAAGATGAAAAAATAGTTCAAGTCAAAGACGTCTTAGAAATAAGAAACTAAAACCTCCTTTGACTCAGACACTGTAACTTCAGTACCTAAGGTAGTACAACCACAGCAAGTTTCATTAATAATCATGTTTAGCCATAGTGCCAGTTTAAGATGCAGTGGCCTGCTCTGTCACACCAACATTAATTCACCAAAAGACAACACTTACTATTACCTCTACCTTTTTCTCCTGCCATCTAAAGTAAGTCCACTTCTGAGCCAAGTCAGTCATCTTTCTGAAGTTAAACGCTGCATTTCATTTTTAACAGCAGTCAAGACAACAAGGACTCAACTTTCGTGATTATCTTAGTGCCCTGCAGCACCCACTAATAGAAAGCCACAACTTCAAAGGTTGCTGTGAAGATATTGTAGCACAGATTTTGGATACCCTATACACATACACATAGCTCTCGGTTTCAGTAACAGATCAACAGTTCAGCTCTATTTCTACAGGCAACAACTAGTCTGAAAACAGTATTTTAAAAACATGTTTCATCTGTTTGAATTAGAGAGCACGATGAATGTGGAATATAGCAAAAAATAAATAAAACAAAAAACAAACACAAACAACAAACCTGAGGTTCCTGTAGGCAAAATATTGTCCATGACTTGCATATTATGTTCAGAGAAGACTTAATGCACTCTCTCAATATCTGAATAGTTTAATTAGTTTATCCCACAAGAGAGAAGTTTGACAGTGCTTTTCTTTTTGGCTCTTGTAGTACTGTAAGTAGCAATGGAACAGCTTTTGGGGAAGAGTTGAAACCACATCTACATTTTGCATGTACCACAAACAGCAGCCCCTAAAATTCAAGAGATAGGACTGCTACCAGGACACCCCTGCCTCTGAATTTAAGCTACCTGAAGAGGTGCATTACACAAGCTGCATTCAACTTGCATACACTTATCAATTCCACATTCTTTCACATCCTTCAGACAAAATTACCATCTGGGAAATTCGAGTCTATTTCAGGAAACAGAGATAAGTCAGTCTTAAACTAATACTTGGGGAGTTCGAAAGAAGCTGTGACCTTGTAAGCATCAAAGCAATAGGCATAGCTGTAATTACTTAAGCTAAGGAATACTTAAGAATACAGTCAGAGTTTTGCCTGTGGGTTCAAAATTTATTACAGAATTCAACTGCCATTTTCCCTGGCCATATTTTTCCTATGCTATTAGGAAGCTTCCATCTCCCTCCTAAGTGAAGGTTTAACTTATGCTAAGGTAGCAGCGCAGGGCCCCAAACCGGATTGTTCCACTACACTGTCACTATGGCAGGGTAGAAGCATTGATAAGATTATACTTAAAGCTGAAGTGTGACTTTCCTGAGAGAGAACACGCATGCTAAGAGGATAAAAAACAGTGACCAATTGAACAAAAGCGAGAGCAAGGCACTGGTAAAGAACACGGTTCTGTTTATCTGCGGTTCTACATAAACACCTTCTAGCTTACAGTTCTGGAACCTAATTCCTGTCATATACGTATCTACCGTAGCTTTTAAACGTATTATTTTAATCTGCACTGAAAAGTTTTAGCTGTCTAGCTAGTCTTTCACTGCTCTGTTTGCTAACTGGCAGAGTTTCACCTTCAGACAGATTCTTCAGGAAACATTAAACTCTTCCCTACATATAATCTGCTCTTAAAGTACTACAGCATAATACATTTTGGAAACAGATTTGTTCACCTTTTGTGCAGGAACTCACAGCCCTTTTTGCAAGGTGAGAAAGATGAAACCCACACAGATCCTTAAAAGATAATTGCTGCAGGCTACCTCAGCCACAGCAGCACCAGTGCCTTCACTAAACCTGGACGCAAACAGGTTGAGAATTTCAGCCTCACTACTACCAGGAACGACAGTGGTGACAGAGGTGTCCATCTCAGCTGACTGCTCCCACTCACACACTGAAGAATAGTACTGAGGACAGATTCTTTCATGCATGTTCTCCTTTTTTCCTCTCTATAGTTCAACTTTTTGCTGAATCAATGAACCAAAGCGATCCACTAGCCAAACAGGTATGAGAACAAAAGTGTTGTCTCACTAACGGATAAAAAAATAAGGAGTGTCCCTTTCAGTCATAGTTTAGCCACCTTGTCATGTTTTTTCAGAGTATGGTTCTATGTCAAATATTAGTAGCAAGGAATGATAATCAAGTCTCTTTTGGCATGAGAGCAGCCTTTTTGCAATCAAGCTGAGAAGTGAAACAGTTGAATATTCAATACTTCAAGAAATGGTTGAATACTAGGTGGAGGGTTTTTGTTGTTGTTGTTTTTTGAGTCAATAAGCTTCATTTACTGAGCTTGAAACAGGTTAAAAGAAAAGTCACTGGCTTGGTCTGAAAAATAGATCTGGCCTATAAGATCAGTCCTTAGCGTAGCACTAGAAATGCGGTGATTCAGTTCCTCAAGACAATTAAATCTCTGGAAACAGTGACGAAAACCACATGACACCCAGAGGAGTAAGCAGCACATATCAAATCATTTCAGAAATTTATTCCGGCAAGGCTAAAATGCAAAGTAAAGTTCCTGGAAAGTCTATGCAACATGGGGACAGATACTCAGCTCTGAGTCTCCAAACACTTAGAAATTTGCTTCAAATGGAAGAATTTCCAGTAGTAGTGGAATTTCTGGTTAAGTGCTCTGGCACCTTGCCATCTACATCAGAGAGGAATTGGACAGAGACACAGATCTCTAAAATGAAGCAGGCTACAGCCAAGCATTGTTTTTACCTCCATAATATTGGACCTGTTATTTTGAACCAAGTTGTGGCAGACCTTGTGTAGCATCTTACTAACTCAATTCAAAGATGTAGCCAGCACTCCCTTGAGCAGCCTCCCTCCTTCTCTACAAATCTCACTACAGGCAAGCAGCCTAAGGAGACAGTCTGTTTATCAGCCAGAAGTTATTTGACATCAAAGCTTCAGTTCTAAAACAGACTATTTTCTGAAAGGCTGTATTACTGAATCAGCAGTAACATGAAACAAAGCAGCTATCTACCCAAATTTGTTTTCCCGGATTCACTACCATTGATCAAATTTCTGGAAACATGTAAGAGGAAAAGGGAAAACATTTCAGATGACCTAAACTTCAAAAGCATCTCCAGAGCAGAGAATAAGCGCATTCACACAGACTCCAAACCCAAACATTCCCACAGCTTCGGAGCACAAGGCTGGAAACGAAACTAAAACAATGCCAACAAACTGTAGCGGTTAGACAGCATTTTCCCAGCTCGGAGCTCACCCCTGCTGTGCAGTTGTCAGGGCACACAGCTATGAGCAGGTCACTGTCCTGCAGGCTGTGGGCAGACTGCTGCACACACAGCCGTTTCATTTGCTTGTTTGGTTCAACTCCCAGAACGCATGTAGTAAGTGAAAAGCTACCTTGGTAAGAAATTTCAAAACTCTGTGAAAAATAAGCACGTTAAGAGTAGATTTTCTGAGGTATACACTTAATTCTGCCCGTGTTCTTCAGGCATACTATTAACACTGAAAAAATAAAGAAGCCTCACTGCCGTAAGCACAAGGCCTTCTCCTAATCTCCCCCACTCTTCATAAATAATTTCCAAAGCACCTCAAGCTGACTGTATGTTGATCTGTGGCCAGAAGGAGAGCAATAACGCACCCCCTTCTAATGGGCATACGGGTGTCTATCTAAGGGAGAGCACACATTCTGCCCCGCGTCCACAACAGCGGCATGAGGAACAGTGCGTTCGATGGAACGCAGGTCAGGCTGAACACAGAGAGAGACCCATCCTTCCCACAGGAGAGTGCGTTGCTTCAGCACCCATTTCCACACCTGGGGGAGCGGCGCTGGCACGGCCCGGGCGGTTACCGACCGGAGGACCCCCGATGTCCGCCTCTCACCACACCGCGGCAGCGTGAGGGTCCCCCCCAGGCAGAGCGCTGCCTCCCGCGCGGCCCCACCCCCTCACAGCCCAGCGGCCGGGCGCGCTCCCCACGGGCAGCGCCTTACGGCCCGGCGGCCCCGCCCGGGGCTGTGGAAGGAGGCGGGGGACGCCGCTACCGCCTCACCTCCCCCGCCGCTAGGATTTACCTGGCCGGGGAGCCCGCGCTGCCCGGACTGCCCCCACCAGCGCTGCTCTTCCAGCGATCAGGGTGACGGGCCACTGAGCGGAGCCCTCGCCCCCGCCCGGCAGCCGCTACACCTCTCCAACTCCCTCAGAGTCTGGCGCTGGAGGCCGCCATCTTAGCTCCGGCAGCGAGACCGCCCTCTCGACGCAGACGCCGTCAGACCCGGGCCCGTCACGCGACACGGTCAGCTGATATATTGCTCCCCCCACCCGCTGGCCTAGCCTGTGAAGCTGCCTCTCCCACCTTCCTCCCACCCCTTGCCCTGCCCTACCGGGAACTGGCAAGAAGGGGAGCTCGACTTGTGCGCATGCGCAAAGTTCCCCTCGCTTTCCCCTCACCTCTGCCTCAGAGAGTGGGTGGGACGGTGCGAGCGCGCGCTCGGGTCGTTGTGGTTCAGCTCGTTGAGGGGTGGCGGTTGTAGGGCTTGCCTGCGAGTTTGGCGGCTCTCTTCTTTTTCTGTTGCTTTTTATGAGCTTACTCTGTTAGTTCACACTACACCAATTAGTTTGGGGCTCATTGGTCGTTTCCTGCATCTGTTAATTGCTTTTGTGATTTTTGGAGAGTGTCCAGAGTTATTACAGTTTTTTTGGTGGATAAACCACGTGTTGTGGTAAGGAGAGCTGCAGCTCTGCCAGTTTTCCGTGCCCTCTGCATCTTGGTTAAGTGTTCTTGAGGCCTGGTGGTGGTTTCTTGCTCATCACTGGGGTGTGTGTCACTAATGAGAGTGATGCTTTAATTGAATACACAGCGTTGCTAACCTGTAGCTACCTCTTTAAGGCTGTACATTATTGTGCTGTGAAAGGAGGTGAGTTTTATTAGCTATCAGGGTGAAGTTTTTCATTGAGAGAGTGGTGAGGTGCTGGCACAGCTGCCCAGAGTGGATATGGATGTCCCTGGAGGTGTTTAAGGCCAGGTTGGGTGGGGCCCTGGGCAGCCTGGTCCAGTGGCTGGTAGCCTTGCCCACAGCAGGGAGTCAGAACTTAATGATCTCTGAGGTCCCTTCCAACCCAAGCCATTCTATGATTCTATCTGGGGGGAAAAAAAAAAAAAGATAAGTTTAAAGTTATAGGCTGCACGTTGCTAATTGGTAATAACCTTTTCAATGTCACATCAAGCATTCTTCATGTCTTACATTTTACAGCAGATAATAAAATGACTAATAAGTCATTTTACAATTGTCCTGAGTTTGGGGAGCCAAGTTAAAATAGCACAACGAAGGTTACTTTGGGGAAGGTGATAACTTATTTTGGTCACAGAAGTTTGAGGAAAAAGTTAAGATGCACAGTTTTCTCAACATAGGAACTACAGAATTCAAATTTTGAGGAGAAGCAATATGAGTCAGAAGAGTTGGTTGTTGATGAGTTGATAAGACCAGAGGGTTTGCTTTATTCAGGGGAATTAAATTTAGTCTCAGTATATTATTCATGTCAATATTGATAAGTAAAACAGTAGGTGAATCATCAGTCTGTTAGATGTTTATTACTAGATACCAAAAAACAATATTTGTATAATGAAATTGATATAACAAAGCTAGCAATGAATATTTTCATAGCTAGATTTTAATTAGGAAACAGACTATATTTCAGCATATTTAAGTCAGCTCCATCTGGCATTTCAGTAATAAATTACATGTTTACCTGTTTTTCTTTTATACACTACCTCTATTTCTGGATGTGCTTTGATACAAGTAGTGATTTTAATGGTTATAATGCAGGGGGATGATAAAAGGAAAATACAGATGTGAGGAAGTGGAACTGAAGGAGAACTGACTTGGAGAAAAAGCAGATTGTTTCCGTAAATTGTCTGTATTCATAGAATCGCTATTTTTCAGAAATAAAGTAGATCAGGATTTTGTAGCTGTTTAATGTTAAAGCATCCATGAAATCGTGATTATATACAGACAACAGCACTCTAATGTTCTTGGTTACTTCTTGTGAGATCTGTTACTACTGGGCGTTTTTAGAGATGTAACCCTGTTCTTTTGTGTACTTAAAGTTTTGTAGAGAGCCTAGAATACAAAAAAAAGGGGCATTTTTACCATCATCTTTCAATTCTAAAGTTTAGAATTTTATTTAAAAATAAATAAACAAAGGTCAGCAAAATCCTTGTAGCAACGAAGCTGATGTCAGTTCTATTATTAGCTGTGATACAGGCACTGTTTCGTCCTTAGTTTATCCAGTCACTTATAGTCAGGAGCTGTATTAGAGCCGTTCTCACTATTAAAATAAGAATAGCAATGCACGGTTTTGATGTCTTCCTGGAAGGTAAAATGTTCAGTTGCTTCAGACCACTTTGGAGAAGTGAATCCATCTTCATTACTTTAGTACTTCTTCAGATTAAAGTTCTAGAAGTAATACAAATGTCAGTCTGACCTTGTCAGTTTAAATGCTGCAATTTGTTAAGTGTTAAGACGACCTTCAATCTAGGAAGCAAGGTCTCTCCTTACATGCAATTATTGAAATCCGGAAGGAATGAAGAGTTCCAGTCCACTACTAAATAATTAACACTCCAGTGGACTATTTCTGTTATCAGCACCCAATCTGAAAGACAGTGGTTTAGGATGGCTGAATTCTTCCTGCACACTACTGTACTCTGAGAGAGCACAGAGCCAGTCCTCTGCAGGAGCAGTAAATACAATGATTGTAAGAAACAGCCTATAGTAACAGGACTCCAATGCTTTAAAAACAGACTTATTATGGTTTTTGGCAATAACAGAGAATGAGTTTCTGCCCAGCCTGCAAGCAGTGAGCAAAGGACGAAATAACTTCTTTTACCTGTACTGTCTGTAATGATGAGGCAGAATTTGTTGTTGTTGTTGTTCAGCTTTCTGGAGAAAGGAGAGATTGTTCCACCCTTTGTTGTCTTACAAGAAAATAAGTTTCTGGTAGAATTAGGAAGACACAGTTTTACATTCTTACTCATAACTTATATATGGTGTAGGATTATCAACTTTGAGCCCACCTACTATTTTTCTGCCACAAAATGATAGGGCATCAGTGATCCAAACCTCTTTGTCTGTATCTAAGTGGCACACTGTAGTTAATTATGAATTGTGGTAGGATAATTCTTAGAGGAATATGCTTAACAGTTGTATTTTTATTGTTACTTCTAGCTGCTGACTTAATACTTTGATGACTTGTTATAGGACTTGACTGTTAATGGATAACAGAAAGATTTTCAAATGGACAAGGGTGCAATAAGTATACAAGACCCAACCTCTCTCATAAATCTTGTCACTTTTGCTCCTAATTTATTGCAGAATCCAATATATAGCATGCACAAAGGGCCTTCTGGGAATCAGACGCAAGTGACTGTATCAGTCTTTGTTCTTCTCTTTGTTATCCCAAAAATACACTGAGGCTATGCTGAGAGTATGCCAGCAGTTCAAAGCCCATGTCCAATTTTTGTGAATCTTAATGTATTTTGTCTAAAAACAAATGCTGATAGTATTGATAATGAATATTCTCTGTGAGATTAATGAAATTTCCTGATAGACTTGTTAAATGATAACTTGTTTGTTATCTCAGCTAGTAGCGTGATAACAACAGCAGCCTTAAGTAATTAGCTTCATGATACTGTTTCTGAATTTTGTTATTAGTAAGGAGCCCCTTCAGCACAGTGATTCATGCTGAACTACATTCATATTCATGTAATTCAGCTACAATAAGCTCTCCTCTCATTTTGTCATCCACATACATGAAATAAATAAATCCATTTTACTTTCTGATCTCTTCACCAGCCCATAGCCTTGAATAATTCAGTCTTTTTGGTGTCTTTCAAGGTCTGTACAGATTAAATCTTACTTACTCTAGCAGGGAGGTTGGACTCTGTGATCTCTAGAGGTCCCTTCCAACCCCTACAGTTCTGTGATTATTGTAATATTCCACTTCAAACATTGATTAGCATCATCTGTCAGGACTATGTATTCAGTGTTGGTTGTCTGCTTCATAACATATTTTGCTTTGATTTAAAACTTAAATAAAAGTTTAAGGTAAAATAGTTGTTTTTTTTTTCCAAAGGAAAAGGTGAAGGAACGATACATTGTTTATTCCACATAAAATATCCTACTTTCATCAGAGAAAGTCCTTTCCTTCTATTTTGACTGCATTTAGCCAGATTACAGAAATCTGAATAAAAATTGACATATTCAGAGGAAACGTTGATAAAATGTGACAATGAAATTTTCCAAATACTTAATTCATCCTGAGATTGCTCCATCTTCAGCCTGCTGAAAGCAAGCTGCCCTTTCTCTGAAACAACAGGCTCCTGGGGACAATGCTGTGACAAAAGGTACTGAACGTGTCTCAGACTTCTTGTCTTCCTACTCTTGATTTGCAGCCCTTGCAGCAGAATGGCCTAAAACACAGACATCAAAAGACTGTGCAAGAGGCTCAGGGGAAGAACACATTGGAGCGTAGGAAAAGAAGACTGGAACTGCAGAGCAGATGCTAGTTGAGGCCAGGGTCATAGGAGTGGATTTTGCCTGTGGGAATTCAATAGGATAGATGAAGATCTTGGAACATCTTTTAGAGAAGAGGAGTGACCAATTAATTAGCTTCAGCAAGCTAGACCTGAGAACTGGGAAGACAAAAAGAATTGTGAGGCCACAACTTGGGAAAATTTGGGAGGGGAAAAAAAAAATATGATCAAAAGAAACACTTCTGTAGGGAAAAGGGGACTTTTTCTCAAGGAGCCTGGTACAGAGAACTCACAGCAGAGAGAAGACGAAAGTGGGGGAGTAAGGAGAGAAACGTAGAGTAACACTGCTAATAGTATGAGTGGCTAAGAGAACAGATTGGGAATGGTAAGAGAACACACGGCATGGACTGGGGAGTACTCTGAGGAACAGATACATTTAAGTGAAGAAACTAGAGCAGGACGGCAGGAAGATTCAGATGTGGCAGAGCAGGAGGGAAAAAAATGGGCTTAGTGGAGCTATGGGATGGAAAAGGCAGGGCAAAAAAGCAGTACCCACAATAGCCTGCTAAAATAGAATCCAGCATTTCCCCCGGATCATTCCAGCTGAGTATCCTAATGCCAGAATGTTCATCTTTATCGGATGGCAACTTAATCCTGTTGCTAGTCACTGTTAGCTCTCTTATCAGAGATAGGTGTTGTACATCTGGATTTGATACATCTTATAAACCCACATCATAATTCTGTGGATTTCTTTTATAAAACTGTGGAATTAGGCAGCTATGCAATATTTGTAAAGCCTTCTGTTTTTGCATTACCAAACAGAAAACTCCAGAAGATTAGGATTGCCTTGGCAAATAAAATCACAACAGAATGCATTTCAAAGTCTTTGGTGTGGTTTCAAAGCCTTTGATATGGTCTCTCACCACATCCTTCTCTCTAAATTGGAGAGAGATGGATTTGAAGGATGGACTGTTTGGTGGATTAAGAGTTGGTTGACTGGTTGCAGCCAAAGGATTGTGATCAATGGCTCTGTGTCAGGGTGGAGGCTGGTCACAAGCGGTGACCCTCAGGGGTCAGTCTTGGGATGGGTGCTCTTCAACATCTTCACCAATGACACAGACGATGGCATCGAGTGCACCCTCAGCAAGTTTGCGGATGACACCAAGCTGAGCGGTGCAGTCGATACATTGGAGGGAAGGGAAGGGAAGCCATCCAGAGGGACCTGGACAGGCTGGAGAAGTGGGCTCATGAGAACCTAATGAGGTTGAACAAGGCCAAGTGCAAGGTGCTGCACTTGGGCTGGGGCAATCCCAGGTATTTATACAAACTGGGGGAAGATCTCTGCAGGGTCCTGGTGGATGAGAAGCTGGACGTGAGCCAGCAGTGTGCGCTTGCAGCCCTGAAGGCCATCTGTGTTCTGGGCTGCATTAAAAGAGCAGTGGCCAGCGGGGAGAGGGAGGTGATTGTCCCCCTCTACTCAACTCCTGTGAGGCCCCATCTGGAGTACTGCGTCCAGGCTTGGGGCCCCCAGCACAAGAAGGATGTGGAGCTCTTAGAGCGGGTCCAGAGGAGGGCCACTAAGATGCTCAGAGGGCTGGAGCACCTCTCCTATGAAGAAAGGTTGAGGGAACTGGGATTGTTCAGCTTGGAGAAGAGAAGGCTTCAGGGAGACCTCGTTGTGGCCTTCCAGTATTTGAAGGGAGCATATACACAAGAGGGGGTACGACTGTTTACAAGGGTGGACAGTGATAGGACAAGGGAGAATGGTTTTAAACTGAGACAGGAGAGGTTTAGGTTAGATATTAGGAGGAAGTTTTTCACACAGAGGGTGGTGACGCACTGGAACAGGTTGCCCAAGGAGGTTGTGGCTGCCCCATCCCTGGAGGCATTCAAGGCCAGGCTGGATGTGGCTCTGAGCAGCCTGGTCTGGTGGTTTGTGACCCTGCACATAGCAGGGAGTTGAAACTAGATGGTTTGTGGTCCTTTTCAACGCAGGCCATTCTATGATTCTGTGATACATTTCAGGTTCATTCAATGTGTTCTATGTGAAACCATGTCATATCATATTTTACCTGCCTTACATATCTGAGAAGTGTGGTGTTTTTTTTTTTCTTCCTCCTACCTTATTAGATTCAATCACCTAGGACTTTGAATAAATACTAGCTCAGGAATAGAAATGCTAACAGTCTGAGAAACTGCAAGTTGAGAAAGTGGTCAGAATCTATGTTCTGCTTTTAAGGTAACAAAAAAGGAAAGAATTCTTCCAAAAAGTGACTTTGAACACTACCTTTTACTTTTTTGGGGAGAGAAGGTGAAGTTATTGGTAGAAATATCAAGGGAACTTCCTTCAATGTGTCTATGGCTGCACTGCCTTGCATGTATTTAAATGCGGGCATCCAAGCCAAAAGCAGCTCTGAAAACAAAAACAAACAGGTTCTCTGCTTTGTCACTGCAGTGGACATCGGTGGGACATCTGAAGGAGCTGTGTATGCTTGATTCCCCCTTGCAGTCTGTATTGCATTTAGAAGGAGAGTAATTACAGATCTGTTGATTCCCATAGCCTGGGGTCAAATCTCAGAATTATAAACAGGAGTGGGGTTGTGATGCCTAATGTGGGCAAGAAGCAGGAATTATTAATCTTGGCCTGAGTGCCTCAGGCAGTCAGAAAATTCTTACTGCTTCAAAGAGTAAGAGAGTTCTTGAGAACATCCAGCCTTTCCTCTGTGAGAAAATAGCCCATGAAACAAGTAAAGGAGAAGAACTTACGGTGATGTACTTGCATGGCAAGCCTTTGAAATGATAGCCTCATGAGAAAGAATGTCAATCAGAAGGATTCTTTTGTTAATTAGTTTCTGGAAAAACAAACAAAACAACAACAACAAAAAAACAAAATCCAAAAACCCTCTTCTTGTCCAGTGCTGTGCTCTTTATCTTTTAAAATGACGGGTAACTGAGAAATGCAACCACGTACGAATGCTAGAGCTGCACGTTTGTTTTGAAAAAAACAAAAGAACTTTTTGTGGCCTAAGAATGTTCCCCAGCCCTAATGATTATCTGAACGCTACCAGTAATAGCAGCAGCAATGAAAAGCCTGCTGGCTACAAAATGTAGCTTGCAATAATATGCAGAAGCTGTATTGATTTTTTTCTAACTTGAGCTAATGCACTTTCTGTCTGTATAGCGGATCTACAAGCAAAACGCATTTTCTTGGTGGATTTTATTGAAATGTGTTTTAATTTCATGAATGTTCAGTTAAGCAACAGAGTACAATTTACAGTCAAACATTACTTCAGATCTGCTTTGCTGAACCGTGTTCAACTGCTCAGAGTACTCAGCTGGTTCATGACAAGATTTCATCAGACACCCCTGGCTCCTGCACCATGGCACAGAAAATTGGATGCACAATCCCTGCTGCTCTCCACATTTTGTTTGCTGTTACTTAAAACCTGCCATGGCTTTCAAGTATTTCAAGGGTTATCATAGTTTCACGTATATAGAGTTTGTGTTATCTGTATCTTATCTAGGCTGCTCTCCCCACTCTTCTGCCTTTTTTTTTTTTTACCATGAAAAACAGAAAACTAACTCTAGTGCTTTTGCTTTCAACTCACTTCAGTCATAATGCCTAAAAATCTGCAGTGATGGTATTTTGCACTATATTAACCACACGCAGCCTTACATCCTAGTGTAAATTCCTACTGGTGCACGTGAAGCCACATGGTCTCTGTATGGGCAAAGCTGGCCTGCGTGCACTGGCAGCATGAGGTGCATCTGATTTAATTGCCACTTATGCCTGAAGCTTCTGATGGATCCAGAAAGTCCTTCATCCCAGGAGATGTCCCCCCTCTCTGATGCAGATGGATCTCAGATCCCAAATATAATGTGCAGTTACCCCAGAGTTCTTGATTCTAAATTCCCAAATAACTCTCAGTGTTATAAATACTCTCTTCACTGATAGCTTTCAGGACTTGATTTCAGTGAAAATTCATCCTCCAGAAGTACTGGCTGAGAGCCATGACTCAACATGGAAAAAGATGTAACATTTATTCTTACAAATTAAGCAGCAGGACAGAAACTACTAGGTGAAAGAATACAAAGAATAGCTCACTGTGCAGCCTTTCTAAAGATTAACAGACTCCTTCTCATTTAATCCATGCTTTGAGGTCTCTGTAATTAGGACAAAAGCTCTCTCTTTGGGTCAGGAGCATATAGAGACCAATGCTGGTAAACAACTTATATTGCAGTTCCACTATATATTACAATTACTATCTCATGCTTGTATTGTGATTTCAGCATATTGCTGTATTAAACTTCTAAATCAAATTCCCCCATAATATCAAAATCTTTGAATAAGTAAATTCAATATTAAAACATTAAATCCTCCTGCCATTTCAGACCAGCTGAATAGTCGAGAGCTTGTAGTCAGGACAGGCAACTCCCTGGTCCCCTTGGCATTGAAAAGCTGACAAGCTCCAGCTGGCCTATCTCTCTCCAACATCCTCATTGTTGTAGGGGCAAAGAGACCTGGAACAAGCAGAATCCAGTTAAGGAGAGGCAAGTGGCTGCTGTTTTTTTGGTAGTGTGTGGAGGAGGTATTTTGCTGAACCATAGACAAAATTGTCCATCTTGGCAGGAAAAGGAGCATCTGGAACATCATTTTTGGCATGTGAATCATTACCAGTGTTCTTGTAAATGATGACACAGTGGAGCCTGTGGAGCAAAATGAGGGAGTTGAACCCAAAGAGGTGGGCCCCCAGGTACGCCCTATAAGCGTATATTTTCAGTCTCCTTGGAAGAAGACTCCAAGGAAATGAGCACAGGCAACGTGCTTATGAGCTACATACAGTGATAATTAGATTATATCCAGGTTAACAATAGAGGGAGAGTGTAACAGCGTACAGCAACAATGATAAACTCCAGCACTGCGAACTGTGGACATTGGAAAACTTACAGTTTGCATATCCCTTGCTACTGAATGATGTTTAAACTAAATACCAGGCACAGTGAGTCATTAAAAGAGCATCAGTCTGCATAATTTTCAGGCTCTTTCCCTCTTTCTGCAATAAGCAGAAGCAGGGCTTTGGAAATATCTGTTTTCTTTTGGGTTGGTAGGTTTTTTTTTTTTCATAAATATTCAGTTTTACCCTAATTTTCCTCACACTGTTTCTCCTTAAAGCTTTCTATTTATGACTGAATTATTGATTTCCTTGCCAACTTCTCAGCGTTGCAGAGATACGAGCATTTCAGCTTTCAGAAGTTTTGCTTCTGATGATCATAAATAAAGTGTTTTCATCTTTAATATCCTTAAAATTGTAATCAGATGACTGTGCCACTTGACCAAATTAATGGAAATAGAAGTATACAAGCCTGAGAAATCACAGCAAAGAAGGCAGAAATGTACACATGAAGTTAACACCGCTTCTAGCATCCATTTCAGGCAGCGTATCATCCATGCTATCTTCCCACTCGTTTTGCTTTGCTTTGACACAGATCGTGACCATCAAGCACTATATAAGACACATGCTGTTGTTTTTGAGCATAAGCATATGGATACTTATGTAATCTTATTTAGTGCTAGTTTGTAACGATGCTATCAATGCTTGTTTTTTTGGCCAAATTTCCTTGGAACTTCTGCTGTCCTATTTTTAGTGTAAGGCAGAGAAGCGTGTAAGAAAAGGAACTTGAATAGTTCCTTACTTACACCTCTTTGCTTCATTAAAGTATTGAATCATTGTTGTATTTTAATAATAAGACATATTTGGATTATGTTAGTTATTTGATAAATTTCACAGTAGTGCAATTGAAATTAGCTAGCATGCCTGTTTAAGTAATTGGCCAGCAAGTAACTGCTATCCAGGTTAGACTAAGTAGACTAAGATGTTTAAAAATGCTTGAATGTACGTGCCAGTTGAGTTGGCATTACAGCAGCCATGAAAAGAAACGTTATCTATCAAGCAAGCACGATTTTTTGTTTGTTTCCAGTCTTGGATTCTATTGGGATAATTCATTGTTCACTATTTCTCTTCCTCTATTGGAAAGTCAAGAATAAAATTCATTGGTACAGAAATCAATCTCAGAGTGAGACTGAAACCTAGAAAGCTACAGAGCATACTCTATATGAAATAGCCTTAAACTGAATTGTTAGTTTATTAATGGAGTGACCTTAAAAATATTTACTTTCTGCTCTTTTTTTTTTTTCTTCCATATTAAAAATGACTAGCGATGATGTATTTGAATATAACTTCTTTTTCCCTCTGACTAATACTTAGAGATCTAGTCTACTTAGTTTTTTTGGGAACACTAATATAGCTTTTAACAGAAGCATGGAGTGATGACTCAACACTTGGCACAGTTCAGTCATGGCCCTAAATTTATTTCAGTTCGACCAGTAAACAGTGTTGCAGCATGGTCATTGCTGATTAAAAACAAAACTAAAAATCTGAAGCTGGATTTGACAGTGCTACAGCTTGTAACGAGCTGATCACATGGTATTCAGATTTCTTTTACATTTAAGTCCTGGTAACTGTTGGCAACTGGCATTCCAATGCAAACATTGCTAGTTTTTGTTTCTAGAAAGAATTTGTTTCCTCTTCTTGAGTTCCTGTATAAGGAGATTTTATGCCTTTGCCCCAAGTTTGAAGTACTTGCATTTTACCAGTTCTTTGGTTCTCTGCTCGTGCTTTTACCATCTAGAAGGACTACCTTTCCAAGCCTTTGCCTATGCAAGCACTCTCAGTGTGAGGAGTCAAGAGAACTATCTGCATGTATGGTGAGTAATCACACAGGGGAGGATTTCCAGGAGGTGGCTACAAGTATATTGATTACACTTTTTTCTATATCTTTACACTCAGTTGCCTATTTTTGTCTCATATATGCTCTCGTGTGCTTCTTCTTGTGTTGCCTGAACGTTTTTCAAGCAGCATTGCTCTGTGTTTCAAAACATAACACAAAGTTAATAATCAATTTCTGGTAACTAACTTCAGCTACCTCAAGAAATGTCTTTTCTACTGTTAATACTACTATTAAAAGCAGTATGAATTCATTGCAGCAGTTAAATTGATTTCAGTATATTTTAGTTTTCATTAGTTCTGCTTCTATAAGATCTTGAAAGAAAACTTGGAGGTGGGAATTCCGTTGTCATGCATCATTTCTCAAACTACTACAGGCTTATCTATTAGTAGCTTGTTCTTTAATAACTTTTTATATTGTAAATTTTCCCCAAATTAGAGAACTACAGAGTTTCAAACTTACTAGGCCTGAAAGGTCTGTTTATAGAATAAGAATTTCACTCACTGACTTTTGATGGAAAACTTGTATTGGGGTGCAATAATAGCATTAGAGTTGAAATGACAAAATGTTGGAAAAACACAGCTGAAATTCCTAGCTTTACATTGAGTGGCCGGATCTGATAGGATGGATTCATCATTATAAACATCAAAAAATGAGGAATTTCTGATGGAAAGTCTGTGATGGGGTTAAAACTGACTATCACTATTTGGCTCAAGAGACTTTCCTTTCCCTACATTTGTCAATAATTTAGTAGAAAGTGAATTGGAAAATTTAAGTTGATTAAAGAGGCTCCCAGCAGTGGCTTTCAGATATGCAGAAGTCTTTAAACTCACAAAACAATTAGCTAAGTCTGGTGCTCATAGTTAACATGCTTGTCTTACAGTATTAATCTTGTCATCAAAAAATAAAAAAATAAGAAAAGGAAAGAAAAAGGAAGTTTTGCTATGAATACTGTGAATGTAGCTTGTTGAAGAAATTAACAAAAAGCACCACACGTCACTTGAGTAGAGCTGAAGGTACCATAACTTAGTGCATAACACTAGGGAGATACTGATTTCTCAAGCACAGCATAATTATTCCTTCCTTCTATATAACACAGATTAAGATAGATACAGACTAACAGAAGGTCAGGAAAATGTAATTGTCATCTGAAGTTCAGCCATTGAATATGACTGAATAGGAGGTTTTGTCTGTGGAAAAAAAAAATACTGATTAAGCCCTGAACTGAGAGTGTACTGAAGTCTTTTATTTTCTGATCCATTCATTTGCCACTAATCTACATCTTAACTTCCTACATTCATGATCTACAAGAAAATTGTTAATGATCTCTTCTACTCCCTTTAAAAGGAAGCTATCTCTGAAAGGGCAGAACTGGCCTTTTAACATCCTAGGTTAATTTGATTCGAATCTGAAGCATTAATGCGGGCTAAATCCCATTTAAAGCAAAGTGCTACAATTTATGTGGAAGGCTGCAGAGAGCCTGTAAAGGCAGTAGGTGGCAGACTGCTCCTAGTAATCAGTATGAGATTGTGATTCAAGCCTTCTGGAATGCCCGTGGAGCTTAGTTTAAAGGTGATGTAAAGATTCACTGTTTCCAAAATCTTTCTGTATGGGTAGATGTTAAAGTACTGGGGAGACTCCTAGAGTTCAAACAGGCTGCCTAGCTTTATAAGGCGTGTCAGGGATAGTCTGGTAAGGACTTGCCAGGAGGAGCTCGTGCTCCCTCACACCCTGCATTATCAGCTTCTGAAATAACTGTGGCAGTTTACCATGCCCTGCAGTAGTTGGGTGACCCTGATCTTGTTTTGGAGGATTTGCCCCTGTTGATAGCAAACTAGTGCTCTCATGGTTTTGCCACCTCTAAAGAACAGTATGTCTGTAGTTACTCACTACTCTGAAATCCCTCCTAACTCCCAATATCCAAAGGACTTTATTTTTAACCAACATAGTTTCACACATGTATAATTATTTCTGAAGATGTCTACAGATAAACCAAGGCCTCCACTGCTTTCTGCATGCATGTGACATAAATGTTGCGTCTAAATATTCTCCAAAGAGCAAACCATCCCATTAAAATAGCTTCTGCAGAGTACCCAAAAGCTGGGATCCAGTCCTTTGGCAAAAGCTTTTTTTAATGCTCGCCCTTTCCTGAATGATGCTAGTCTGGGACAAATATCCTTTTCTCTACACATCAGACCTTTTCAAGCTTAGATTTACCGTGAGGGTTTTCCATCATGCCCTGCTGCAAATAACGTAGTTAGAGAAATACCTTGTCTCTTTGCTTTTGTCTCATAGGTTTCACTGTAAAAGAAGCTTGTGGTGCTTCCTCTAACAGATAGGTTTTTATGCTTTTGTTTGCTGACTGTCAAGGCAGTATCTAGTAAATACTGAGACATTTCTCTACCCACCCAGGACTAGGCTCTTATATCAGAGTAGGGCGCTGACCCACTGCTGAAATCCATAGCAGTGGTTGGTAAACACCTGGGGGAGCTGCCTGTCCATTCTGCAAAAATGATATGCTTAGATAATCACCAGATTATCCACAGATAGGTTTATCACTAGACAAACTTTAAAGGCAAAAGAATGAATAAACATAAGTTTTCAGTAATGGGAAAAGCATTATTACAAAGTAATCAAACGTTGAGACAACTATATTTTAATTCAAATCATAGTATTTTTAAAATAATACATCTTCCACTGCATCTACATTTAAGCTGACCTCTGGGACTGATCCTTCAGGCTCTATTCATGGTTACTGGGACATCATGTGTGTATGCAGAGACTTATTTTTCCTTTCCTCCTCAGGCTATTTAACATTTCTACTGCATACTTTTTTTAGACTGCAACTATGCCGTTAGTCTTTAAGATGCTTCCTTCTGCTTATATATTTCTTAAAACACAATGGAATAGCTTTACAAACTGTACAGGATAAAGCATATAGCTTGTTTGTGTTCCTTTCTGTTTGCAGTGCTAGTTTGCTATCAGTTTTGCATCAATTGCTTAGCATATAAATGAAAGCTCAATCTGAGGATGAGGAGTCCAAATGTGCATGGTTCTTTTCCTTCCTCCCTCGTACACACTTATTCATTCAGGCTCAGGGAAAATCCTGAATGATCTGGTCGCAGCAACATTTACTACGGCTCAATGCATATGTAACCACATAATGGAAATTTTGTTCTCCATTTTTGGGAGAATTTTTGGAAAAAAAAAATCTCAGATTTTCACAGAATGCTAGAAGATACACAGATGCTAGGAGAACAGAAAGAATAGCTTCAGGACCATTTCATTCATTTCCTGAAAGAAGACCTTATTATCAAAAGTGTTAGATTTTATTATTGGCAACCTCCAAAATTCATACTATTTTATGACTCTTCCTATAGTATTTGCAGTTGTCTTCGGCTCTTCTTTGAACAGGTAAGGGACTGTAACACCTTTCTGATTCAACAGGGCTTTACTTTCATCACTGTGATTTCAGGATATTTGGTCTCTCAAGCAGTCAAGACCTATTGTCACAGAGCTTCATATGAGTTTTTGTGGTTTTACTGATAACAAATATACTCAGATCTACATCCCAAAGGAGAAAGATATGTCATTAGAAAATGACACATTCAAGAAGAGTCAGATTCCACATAAAGTGGCAGTTACTTTTTTCAGGTATAGAAGAATGTTTAGAATTCTTAGTAGTCTGCTTTTGATAATGTAAGCTTTGGTTATGGAAATCTAGCGTTTTCTTCAGGCATACTTGTCTGAAGCATCAAGTAAATGGTTATTAAGTACTTGTACTCACTGTATGCTTGCCTGCAATCCTGCAGAAAATGGGATTCTTCTTAATGCTCAAGTGGGACAGTCATTAATGAAAGCAGCATTTCACGATGGAGATTGGTCTTTGCAGAAGATTGATATTCAAATCGTAGTGAAACATCGACCAGACAAACAGACCAACAAAAGCAGCTGCAACTCAGCTAATGGATTTTTACAATATTGATATTCCTAAGAGTGTGGTCAGAAACAGGGAGATAATAATTAGTAGAGGCTCTGTTCGAGTGTGGTCTTTAGAATGAAGAATTGAGGGGAGAAAAGAACAATTTGATTCCCTATTTATGACCAGATAGTTTTGATGGTTAAAGCGTGTAAGAGTAAGCAAAGACAGCTCATATTGTTCACTACAGTTTAATATACCTCTCCTTCATCCTACCAGTAGTACAGAGGTGAGAGCAAATAGCCATACAAAAAAAGACAACTCAGTAACTGTGCTGTGGATTGGCTACCCACCACACTTAGAGCTTAATATATCCTGTCTTTGCCAACTCTTTCCAAACAGTAAAGTAGTAATTAGGCTTTTATTTGTTAGAAAGGAATTATCATGTACATACTTAAAGGGTCTTAACTTACAGACTGAAGTATTTTTGATCTAGATCCTCCTTTAGCAAGAAAAGAGGAGTCCTCATCTTTGTTTCTTATGCATAAGTCGATTGGCACAGCTCTCTTCTGCCAGCCTATTACAGAGGGTACACAAGATTCTCATGAAGGGCTGCTTCAGTCAGCAGCAAATGTTCTTATATTTTTATGAAAATGTAACATATTATTTTTGAATTGTTAACTTAATTTGTCTGCTCTGGAGGAAGCGTCCTGTTTTGTAAAAGTACTCAGGTTTTAATTGCACAGGTGAAAAAACTGTGAAACAGCAAACTGTAGTTTACTGCTCACATCCATTTTCATTTTAGGTGTATGTGGTTTAAAACTTCTGAAAAATAAGTAGTCTTCAGATTTGACTCAGGAAGACTTGCTGCTTTCTGGGAGTCAGCCAGAAGAATCTCTTGGAACTGAAAGAATTGAGAAGCCCGGCTTCCAAGTTCTGGAAATGTCCTCAGCTCAATAGTTGTGTGAGCTACTCCAATGGGATTACAGAATTTTACTAGCCTGCCTGTAATTATTGATCAAAATGCTACTGTGATTCATATTTTGTCCATGGAAAATGCAGGACATGTCCTTACCTACGTGTACCTTAAGTTACAACACAAGTCATAAGTTTTTCAAGTCCCTATATCCTTTCAATTCTCATCTTACTAAAGAAAAGGCTTTACAATTGTGCTGCATCATATAACCATTCTTTTCTGTAGTATTGTAGTATCTTAGGTTAGATATTAGGAGGAAGTTTTTCACACAGAGGGTGGTGACGCACTGGAACAGGTTGCCCAAGGAGGTTGTGGATGCCCCATCCTTGGAGGCATTCAAGGCCAGGCTGGATGTGGCTCTGGGCAGCCTGGTCTAGTGGTTGGCGACCCTGCACATAGCAGGGGGGTTGAAACTAGAGGATCATTGTGGTCCTTTTCAACCCAGGCCATTCTGTGATTCTATGATTGATGAGGTAGCAAAATTGCTGTGTCCTGTGAAATCAGGGCTCTCTATAGGAAGAGGACAAGAAAGTTAGCTGCCATAACCAGGACGCAGAGTCATTACTGTTTTTGACATGGATGTGGCTTCAGATAAATATATATTAAAAAAAAAAAAAAAAGCTTTTGCCACTATTTTGATTGAAAAATGGTGTCTTCACTTTCAGATTCTTTTTAATAGATCACTGGAACCTCACTCTGCAGAAAGGATGGATTTGGCAGTGTATTTTAAGTCTAGGGAGAGGAAGTAGCAGCATTCCTCTACTTAAAAACAAATTTCAGAATACATGTAGTGTACACACATTAATGTATGTAATGTATGTATTCACATAATACATGTGTCTTTTTAGCCACCTTTCCGTATTGTATCTGAATTCCCAGATGTGGTCTTGCAGACTTTGCCAGTGCTAACGTCACTTTAGGAGTGAAGTTACCTAGTCACAGAAGAGACCTTGCAATGTAACTGTTGAGATGATTTGCTGTTATTTCAGTAGCAATTCATGTTTTTTTGTTGGTGGTGTTTTTTTGTTGGGTTTATTTTTCTTCATATTAATACTTAGGAACTTCTGGTGAAGAAGCATTGTCATATAAATCAATAAAACTATTCCTTTGTAGGTAAATGTCCACCTTTCATTCCTATTTTTCCTTACAAGAAATGCGTTAAGGTGTAAATATTTTCAGCCATTTCAGGCCAACAGTGCAATCCTGTGCAGTATTGCTGACATCACTTTAACGTGGATTTATAAAGGACAAAATCATAAGCCTAAGAATAAGCCAGCCTCTGCCTTCATCATTTACTCTATTCAGATTCGATGTCTGTAAATCTTCCTTCTTCATGGAGTGAAAATTTTAGCTTTTTTTTTTGTTTGTGGAGGAGAATGTAGAAAATAACCTTTATCATTTGGGATTTGATCCGAACTAATAATGTTTTGAACTGATATATATTTTTTAATACATTGTATCTGTTATTCTGTTTTCTGTATCTTACCATACCTAAGAAAATGTGCTAAATGAGAAGAAATAGTGACCTTAGGATCAAGTGTCCCTACATTACAGGTACAAATGAACACGAATGCCTTGGAGTGAGCTGGTATTACTTAAGCCAGATAGCTATGCTGTGCTGTCCCAAAGTGTACAATATTTAGGACTCTGAATAAACAAGTTCCAGAACAAAATCAATTCAGTAAGAGAAGGTTGTTGCTGACAGAGCTGGAAAATGCTGTGTAAGCAATGCTGTCTGCCACACACTCCAGGAAACCCTGCCGCAGAGCTGCCAGCTGCTACTGTAATTATAGCAGAAGCAGATGATGTCACTGCTAGAGGGCAAATGAAAGAGCTTGATGTCATCAACGTTAGCATTATTTATGCCAAAGCATCAGTGCTTTAGAAGTCAGTTCTTACAGAAGTAGCAACTCTAAGCATTCACTTTTGTTTGAAAATTATACGCATGCTGAAGGCTCCATTGCTTTTCACTCAAATACAATTACAAACGCATTGTTTCTTTAACATACTTTATTTCAGTGCTACAAATTACTTGGAGACAAGATATTTTCTAATCACAGTCAACATTCTGCTGAGCAAATTGTAAATATAGCTCAAAAAATGACAAAAAAAACTATGAGCTTGTCTAATGCAACCTTTTACTCCACCTGGCTTTGGACAAGGCAAAGGTTCTTTACTAAAAATGAGATTTGGGACCTAGACTACTAATATATCACATCCTTATTGTAACTTCATTAATTCTGAAGTTACATCTGAATCTATCCATTACATTTTGTGTAACTTGAATTCACTGGATTCTTTCTAAAAGTAGACAGGCATTTCCAGGTATGACTTTCTGTTAATAAAGTAGGTGTTCTACAATAAAATTCTAACAGCATCTGCTGCGACTAGAATCACCTCATCTCTTAAAATCCTTTGAAACAGCTTATGAGCTTATGCTTGAGTAGCATCAATGACAAATATGTCTCAGACACTTCAAATTTTACTTTCTACCTGGATGTGCTTCTTTTTCTAAGAGTCAGTGCCAGAAAAACATGCTCCATTCTGCTTCGTGTAGTGTGCAAATGACTGATGGTGTGATCTCTTGAAAACAGTTCTTGCTGTGGTTTTTCAGTCAATGATATATCTTCATTTGTCAAGGATCTGACTGCTTCTGGTAAAAAAAAAAAACAACCATATCCAATCTGTCCTTAAGTGAGTGTCAGTAGCTCTGTGGTCATGGTAATAGAGCTCAGCATCTGGTAGTCACTGAGAATACATATTCAGGAGCCAGGATCAGTTTTGCAGTTTGAACTGAGCTCCACCCTACTGTGAGTCTACTGATAACAAACCAGCTCAGGCTTGTTTTGTAGAGCTGCTCTAACACTTTTGATTACAATAATAACACTTAAGTTTTTGCACTGAGGATCAGAACAACTAGTTAAAATCTGAAGCTTGTACATACAAAACATCTGATTTACAGATAGCCTTTTTTTTTTTTTTTTCTGAGAACTTTACCCTGAGTTGTTATATAACAAAAGATCTTTACCATGTAGGAATCAAATCCATCACTTGATTTTTTCCTAAAATGGATGAAATGGAAATGTCAGGGATAGTAGTAAAAGCTTTTTACCGAGTGGGAAATATTTCTTCAAAAGGTGAATACCTCTGCAGGAAGAAACAGTGATGCTTGGAAAGCCCTATCTTCCCACATGTCTTTGTAATTTTGCTTGATTTATGCTATTTAATATCCATACATAATTACATCACATTTTAAATATGTCTGTTGATGTAATACTGAGGGTAAGTTTCTGTAGATCTGTGGTAGTTGACCCAAGCTTCTGTGCTCCAAATCGCAGCACACCAATGTGTGCTAAACTCTGTCCAGAAACAGTGCATCAACATAGATGTGATTCTTTATCTGACCTAATCAGCTCCATCTATCTCTGCTTTTTCTAGACTTCTGCACCTCAGTGAAACTCATCAACTTGAGCACACAATTGCTTACTGTTTCTGTCAGGCTGAACTTGCTGTTGGCACTTGTCTGTATAAATGTCCTGAATTTTTAAAAGGCTTCTTCATGGTAATGTAATGCACAGTATCTTCTGCAGGACTGCAGGATGAAAATCTTGATTCAGCCCTTGAAACATATGGCAATAAGCACTATTTCATACAACAATATCAGTGCTTATAATAGTAATTTATGATACTAGAGAGCAATTATGGTAACAGATTCCCTACCACTAGGAGCTTACAATCTAAACAAATAAAGTATATTTCACAGAAGAGATCAATATACAAAAAGCAGAATTGTCTTCTTTCTTCCAGTGCATATATTGCTAACTTAAGGGATTCTGAGCAGAACAAGAAGTTATTGTAAATTAAAATGATGAGAAAAGCAATAGCTGGAGGAAGCATGGCTGAAAGAACTGAGATTATATCAGTGTCCTGAAGCAGGACAGGATACAGATCCATCAGAGGTGTAGGGCAAAGTGTCATCCATAAATGGGAGCTCAGAAAAATGGGAAGGGAACGTTGCCACAGAAAATAGATTTCAATGTATTTACTTATCTGTCTTAGCGAATCTGTGGACACTGACAAAGATCCTGTTGTGCTAAGCTTCTTGCTTGATGCTTGTTTTGTGTGACATTCCCCTCAGATTTCTACAAATTTCTGTGAGAGCTGTAGTAGTATAACTCCTTTAAAAACAGGCAGCAGGCTTTTATTAGCTGGAGGCCAAGCTGAAAACCCATGCATGGATTTGCATGAATAAATGCAAAAAACAGTATGTCCAAGTGCTGGTATGAATATTTTTCACACAGTAATTGCAGCTTCTGCTCACTGAAAACATTTTCCTGCGCATCATCAAAATAGTTGTTTATAAGAAGTAAAAAAGATATTATAGTCTGTGATTTTTGAAAAAAGACTCCTTGAGCAGGATAAGGGAGAAGCAGAGGGCAATTCCCCTCCAAAAAAAAAGCCAAAAAAATTCATAAGCAATAGTACTCCTTCACCCTAGTGGACGGCTTAATAATGTTTAGTAGTAGTGAAAAACCTAAAGGTAGAAATTGAAGTAATTCTCTCTTCTTACCAATGTGTATTCTTAATAATAATTTTCTACAGTGTTTCTCACTGGAGATACTCAGTCTTTTAGGACTGAGGCCACTGATACCTCAGCTCTTCAAGGTTGTTGAACATGCTATGGAGATGTATTTGGCCAGAGCAAACTGATGGATACAAGCCAGAGCAATTTAAAGAACTGCCTGATGTCTAGCTGCTCACTTTAATTTCTTCACCTCTCTTTTAAATGTCTTGGTAATTGTTTCTGCGCCTGCAGCGTCCATAGTGATAAAGGAGATAGAGTAGAACAAGGTTAAAAATGAGCAACAAGCCAACAGCAACATCAAATCCGATATAGATATCTGTAAAGAAAAAAAAATAAAGGAAAAGAGTGTTAAGGAGAGACATATGCGTATATCATCTTAGATACACAGATAACAGTCTAATGAAAAGTATGTACAATGGAAATATTTTCATCATTGAACTTTCATATTTGTATCAAGGTCCGTGGTCTGCATTACATTTAATTTAAGTATGAAAACATACACTTTAATCCTGAATACACATACACAGTTTCCTGTGAATGGCCAGATCTTATCTCTAGGCTTTCACAGGGCAAGAGTGACAGACATCTTGTGTGTAGTTAATGCAAACCGTGAGTTTCATCAGGGATCAGCAAAACACTGAATATATGCAGGAAGGGAGAAATATACTATGACTAATGGAAAGTGGCAGTTGGTGCCTTGTCCTCCTGGAAATAACATTCAGGAAGGAAGAAAGGAATTTGGCAAAGGTTATCAGCTGTCAGCTGCTGGTAGTTCAAGAAAAATAGCTGCTCTGTCTGCATAGATTAACTGCACCGGATGTGTACAGTGAAGGCTAAGGTATCATAGTACATGTGCCAGAAATTCAGATGCATAAATCTTACTGTGCATGTGCAAGCCACTTATGTTTTGCATCTACAGAAGCTCTGATGAATGCAACATACACAGGACTCCTTGCATAGCACCTATATGACTTATATTTCTGTTGTGTGTTTGCAGTGATGGGAGCACCCCTTTGGGCCATGTCCTTAGGTAGCTCCACATGCAGATATGCTAGTAGTAGCACTGCCTTCACACTGTCGAACAAGTCTACCCTTTATATCCTCAGAGAAATTTAATTTAATCTCATTTCTTCATCCATAGTAAAGCTGGTCCATATCTGTTAAAGGGAGATCAACCTATCATGTGAAAGGTACAAATTTTGTGGCCACTGATACAATTTCTGCTTCCACGTCTTATGCAGAAAATACAGTGCTGTTACACTACCTTTCATTTTGTCTTTATTCCCACATTCTTTTGACCAATTTTCGATAATTATAGGAGAAACTAATTCAGCAAACTTCTCAAGTGGGCAAGAAGAGCTGCATCCTGGCAGAGTGAGTAAGTAAGGATCCACTGAAGAGTCATTCCGATAATGCATTTCAATGCTGTACCGCCTGTTTAATGAAATTGAAAAGATTTTTAAAAAACTGTTCTTAAATAAAAGATTTCCGACAGGCAGAATGTTGCAAACAGGTTCTAGCATCCTACTCTAGAACCCATTCTTCAAGAACGGAGCTTTTCTAAGAGACATATGAAGGACAGTTTGACAAAGACAGTTACCACACAGATCACCAGTCAGATCAAAAGGTCCTTCTGAAGCCTTTTGTCTCTTCTAAACCCTCTGGTTTACTTGGGATCTGTGAGATACCTGGGAGATGTTGCTACCATTTGAACAGGTAAGTTTGATTTACCGCTTACTTCCAGTTGATAAGGACTGTTTTCTTCTTCTGGTCTCTCAAAGCACACAGATATATGCATATCCAACAAATGTGATTTCTCCTGTTTTAACATAACTTTGTGCCTGTTTTGGCTACTCAGTGAAACACCGGTTTAAAGCAAATCCTTATCCCCTCAGATTATTTGAGAGAAAATGGTTTGCAGGAAGAGGGAACCAACTTCTAAATACTCCTTATTCTTACATAGATAAGAAGATACTTGCCCACTGTTATCTTGGTAGAGTTCAAAAAACTGGCAAGCAGCATATGGTGGCAGTTTTCCATTGAAAATATTGAGAGCAATCTGGATGGCCCCAATTGTGGTGTCATGCTATTGAGAAAAAACAAATGAACAAAAAAAACCATTATTGAAATTCAGTAAAATCAACTACCATATATAGAGAATAATGAGAAGAGACTAGAGAGGGGGTAGAAATCCAGATAAAATAAAACCTGTGTAAATTTGTAAGAATGTATTCAGAGTATTCACTATTAGGCAAAATGTTAACAGATTCAGATAGCAGTGGCCATTTCCAAAGAGGTACTGCAGTATGTATACGACATCTTCTGGCAGTACTTTTTTAAGAAGAAATAATGAGGGAAAGCATGATCTGGTCTGAGAAATAAATCCATTTTTCCAGGGCATTTTGCTATCCCTTCCTTCAGGAATGAATTTTGGTTCCAAGAACAGATTAAGGCTGTACAAGGCAGTATACCTCATGGCATTTCAAGTTAAAATCCAAGTCCTTTCAAAGGTATTATACAAAATAGTTGCATACAGAGATTGTTTCTTCTCATCTTTATATACGCTCAGAACTTTTTAAACTGCTGTTCCTTCTGCTTTGACTTACACAATAAAATCTCAGTTTGGCTTCTATTTTTGACAGAATCAGTTAACCTCAATCATCCACCTGCAGTCTCTTCCTCTCCCCATTACCTCTTCTCTATATTATAGTCCCTCTTCTCTATATTAAAGTCTAACTTCTGCATTTTAATTATTATGCAAGATCCTGAACTTCTTAGAACGATCATTTTCAAAAATGAGGGTACATACGGTCCCAAAGCTTTAAAGCAGCATTGAAAATTCTGGATGCATATTGTACTTCCTTCTCAAAAAGAATATAGTAGATCTAGAAAATACACAGAAAAGGCAGCCAGAAAAAGTTATTGTGCAGCTCCTAAATGAGGAAAGATTAAATACTGGGAAGCAGTTAGGGAAAGGAAAAATGGAAGAAATGAGACAGACAATAGTCCGTTCATAAGTGAACCAGAAAAAGCGAATAAAGAATGTCTGTTAGCCACAACAGAAATGCTAGGAGGGAGTTAAATCAGTATTAAGTTTTAAAAAATAAATAAATATGGAAGTACTTTTCTTTTAACACACAAGTTTAGAAGTCATTGCCACAGGGTGCTGCAGATGCCAAAAGCTAAATGAATTTCAAAAGCAATTAGATAAATTGATGGAAAAATGTCTGTTGAGAGTGATTAAAAGCAGAGACAAACATTCTGACTCAGGAAGTCCGTAAACCACAGTTTGTTGAGAGGTTGCATCAGGGAAAGCATTACCCCATGCTGGTATTATTCTCACATTCTTCCCTGCTGCTGCCCACTGACAGAGACAGGATAATGTATGAGCTAAGTGGACCTTGGTCTGACCCAAATGGCCCTTTTTGTCCTCTAAAATAAAATGAAGTGGAATTTAAAAAGATAAAAGAGTAGTCAGTGTACTATCCCTTTCTAAGAAGAGGAAGCGTTTGGAAGCACAGCTGGAGTTCTCCTGTGTATCAACATCTCTGGGTAAGGAGCACTTAAGGCAAGATACAACTTAAGAAAACTGCAGGAAAAATTGCAGGAAAAAAAATATAATACACAGATATCTTTGCCATGTACAGTTTGATTGAAACAGGTGTGAGCCTTGTCCTGCTATATTCTGATACTGCCCCGGGTTCAGCTTATTAGCTGAATCGGACTGTGTAACTGAACTGTATATATTTACTCATTTAACTTACGTCGAGACTGATTATTCTCTTTCAGAGCTTTTTACTAGTGAAATCATAGAAATATTTTTAAAAAGTTAGGATACTTACTGCAGAGTAGACCTCCATTTTTCTTTCTTTTGAAGAATTGGCAGCTTGCTTAATGCTATTTAAAATAATATTCACAAGGACACCTTAAAAAGATGGAGGGGAAAGGAAGAGGAAAATGAAGATATAATATTTGCATAGAACCAAACAAAGGGTTTTGAGTGTCAAACAGAACACATCTACTCAGATCTCATAACTCATTTTTTAGCTCATCCCACGTTCACAACTAGTGAGAAAACAGAGCAAAGAAAGTTAAGTATATCATTCATCATCCAGGCCAACTGAAGTGATTGGATTTACAGAAATCAGCTAGAATGATCCATAGATTTATGGCCAATGACACTTCCAGCTTTGTTCTGCTGAGATCTCCATTGTTTTTTATCTCTTTGGAGTGTTGCAATAATGACAGCTGCATTAGCCACTTCCTCTCTAGATGCTGAAGAAATATTTTTAGCTGTTTACTTCCCACAAGCCACTCAGTATCATTATACTGAATATATATATTGACCTCAGTATTCTTGATTTTATCAAAGCTCTTTTGTACTCCTTATCCAAACCAGAGACACTCCAAAGCCAACAGAACAAGGGTAGCTGAAATTCCTTGCAGCACTAGTTATACCATCCTAAGGGAAAAGCACGTGAACACAAAAAATAAGTTCTGACCTCATGTTATGGCCAGCTGCCAGCTAGTGAACTTCAGTTCACATCCGAGCATGTAATTTTTTAATGGTTTGACCCAGTGATGTATGCCTAGATAATGAGGTTGCAAATCTTGAACTATGTCTAGACTATAGGGTAGGTGCATTGCATAGCCCCACACAGTCTAGACTGTGGAGAGTCAAGCTCACCAGTTTTCCTGTTCAAGGATACCTGTGAATCATACACTGAATGCCTGTGTCTTATGCTGCTGTATAGTCAGAATGTACATAGCCTGTGCACCCCAAATCTGGAGCAAAGCAGTAGTATTAGTTCTTGCAGTATAAACATAACTTGAATCTCTCATCTTCTACTCTGATCAGACTGTTTTGAAGCAGCTTTACATCATGTTCTGAGAAAGCTATCAGCTATCAGTGTGTTTCTAAGGTTCTGGCACAATATAAAAACAGTACATCAAAGGAAAAAAAAAGATCAAGAAACATCTAGAATAAATTTTGGAGAAAAAGAACTTACACTTAATCTAAACTAATGTCAGAGAAGTAAAGATTATACCAATGAGGTCTTGATTTTTTTTCCTTGTTTTTTTTTTTTCCTCAAAATTTTAATTTCCTAAAATCTATAGGATAACCAAAGACATTCATGTTTATACCTTTTTTTCCAATGCCTAACCCATGCAAATCCCCATATTCAGCATATATTATCATATTTAACGTGGCATCCAATGTCCACAGTTACAAACCAATGTTGTGATAAATAATTTTTCATAAATAAGGTGACAGGATGTTCTATGTTGTTACAGGCATTGTCTCATCCTTTCTGGGAGTGAAGCATTTTTTATTTACCTCCTTGTAGTCGTGATTTCTCTTCTGTTTTATAAACTCCAAATAGTGATAATAAGGCCAATTCTGCCAGTTTTTCCATCTTGTCCACTGCATCTTTGGTGGCCCATACAGGTAGAGAGTAATTGTGAATACTCTAGTGAGAAAGGAAAGCAATTTTTTTTTTTATTATATTCCCATCTTTCTATTGCCCAGCCTCACATTACTACATTTGGAACTCTCTGAGGCTGTCCTGCAAATCTTTGTCCATTATGGTTTTACTCATCAGCGTTCCATGAAATACCCTCTGCGGAAATAGGGACCAACCTAAAGTGGATGAACAGGAAGAGGGGAACCATCTGTGTTGAGGTAATCTCTTGTGAGGCACCACATATTATTACTGTAACAGTCCCACTTTTTTATTTTGTTTGTGTGAAAAATTGCAGGCACGCATCTTACCCTCTTCCTGTCCTCTAATAGTGGCCCTTCAGGGTATAATCTAGCTCCAAATTGCCTTGCCTTTTCCATACAGTGTTTCTATCACATCACTGGTCACTTACAGACAAGTGTCACTCTACTGTCACGTAACAGTGATTGTATCTTACAGTACAGAATTGTCCCATGCTTGGGACCTGTCTGACTCTGTTCACTGGAGCAATCAGTTTTCTATCTTACAGAACAAATTTTTACCTCTTATTTTCTATATGCATGCATTTTGATATTTGCCTTTTAATAAGTTAAAAAAAAAAAACACTTTCCTGTTGAAAATCAATATGACCCAGCCAGCACGCTCAAAGAAAATATACAGCAACATATTGGAAAGGAAAAAAAAAAAAGGAATAAAGGGAGTAGATTTTGGTACCAGTTCCTTATGCTAAAACATCAAATGAAGACAACAATTTTGAAAGCTATAAGCCATGCTCTTGGGGTATCTTTTACCATTGCACTAAATTAGGATTTAGATTCAGTTAAAAAATTAAGCAAATTCAGGAGAGAGGGCAATTCTTTTCTATGGAACCACATTTACATTGTTTAACTGAAACATATCTTGGAGTTATTTTCTTCCTACAACCATTATTGCATTATTACCTCACAGTACAGTGTATCATACGTATTCCAGAGCTGGAAATTGTCCAGTATTTTAAGGTGGTTTAGTTCAAGTCCTGTGTTAACTGCCATTGTTTGTAAAAAATCCTGGGGGGAAAAAAAGTGAGTACACCACAAATACTCAGTACATACAAAACATGCATGCATACAGATTCACTAGCATCCAACCTGACAACACACAAATATTTAATGTTACACACATGAAATCCTTGTAAAGGAATATTCTGGTTGAAGTTTTCATTTTTTAACTATTTTGAGGTGCTGATTTCTATTTCAGACACTGGTTTTTGCTCAGCTTTACTATGGATGTCTGGTATTCTTGCTGCTACCTTCTCTTCTTCTCACTGCTCCAGGAGGCTACCTCCATCTCCTCAAGCCTTCAGAAGTAAAGAAGAAGGTTGCACTTAAGACAAAGGAAGATGAGAAAAAAAGGATGATGAAGGGAAAATGGAAAATTAAAAAAACAACAAAACACACAGAGGCAAATACTCAGGATGAGGTAAAAAGAAGCTGAGGAGGAAACTAGATTTTCCTTCACCTACTGAAAGGAGGCTGGATCTAAGTTATAGGTCCACAACGATTCCCAAAAGGCTTCTTACTGTTTGTGGTACCATGGAAGAATAAAGGGACTGGCTAATATTCCTTATTCCTACATTGCCTGTTTCATGCTGGTAGATGAGAGAGGACTGCAGTGAAGTTTTAATTCACCTCTCTGAATTCTCTGGCAGGTGAATGAGTCTGCCGAGAGTAGCTGAGCTAGCAGAAATTTAGATGTAAGCAAAGAGAAATAGAAAATGTTGGGTTTAGCCCAACAAGGATAAGCAGGAAGCCTGAAGCGACTTAGAGAGAATGTCAGGGTATGGAAAACAAAAGACTGCTTCATTTGTGCAGTAGTGCTATTACAGAGTGCATGAGCACAGCACTGACACGAATGACCACAATCCAGAGCATTTTCTGTCCACATGGTTGCATGAGACAAATATATTATCTGTATATCCACAGTCTTCTGCAGCACTGGAATGGAAAATTCTGGATCACTGACTGTGAAGTTTTGTGTCTGGTTAAAAACGTAAGTCCATCTTGTGATGGACCTAAAGTGCATCTCTGAGAGAAATTTACACAACTCAGAATGTTTGCCTGATTGGGCTTGCTTTAGTTCTCTGTTATCATAGAATGATTCGGTCTGAAAGGGACCTTAAAGACCACCTAGTTCCACTCCCCATGGGCAGACACCTCTCATTAGACCAAGTTGCCCAAAGCCCCATCAACTCGGTCTTGAACTCTTCCAGGGATGGTGTAACTACAGCTTCTCTGGGCAGCCTGTTCCAGTGCCTCATCACCCTCATAGCAAAGAATGTCTTCCTAATGTCTAATCCAAATTTTCTGTTTTAAAGTCCTTTTTCTTATTTTTCACTTCCTCTTCATTTAGTCTTACCATATATGGTTGTATTCTACTTAGAAATTCACTAGATGTTTGGGTTTCATTCTGAAGTTCCTCAAAACGGGGACAGTCACGCAGAGGAAAATGCAGCTTCTGAAACAAGAGAAGCGAAACTTAAAATAGTTTTAGAACTAATGAACACATCTCTAGTTTCTCTGTTGCTGAGATTTCTGATGTAATATTTGTGATAGAAGTTCATGGCCCTGCTACAGCAACTCCGTAACAGTTTGTTTGGGTGCCTTGTTCATGAATTCTTTAACAGAGGAAAAAGACTTTGGCCTTGATTGCTGGATTTCCATCAATTTAACCGATTTTGACAGGAAGCAGTTACACATGTGTCAGCGGATTGCTTTTGGAAATGGATCAGAGTCCATAATCAGGAATTTTAAAAAGCTACCATTTCCCTCTTAGTTTCTGAATCCCAGGAGATGCTGCTTGACTCCACCTAGGATTGAAATCTGAATTATCTCTCAGTCTACACATGCTGCTCTCAGCTTTTTGGAGATAAATACTGCATTATGGTAAGCATTTTAAGTAACTACTTAATGGACAGAACTTGAAATATGGGTGACAAATAAATTGTGGTCCTGAAATATCAAAAAACATGAGTCTAATAGCTCTGTTCTTGTTTGGGGGCATGGTTTCATATTTAATAAACCCAAGTCTATGAATTATGAGGTCACCTAATAGTATGTATTTGATCTGAACCATGTATAAATACATATATATCCATCAAACTGTGTGCTGACAAATATATGCTTTATGCAAGTTGCAGAAGCACCTAATCCAGATGATACCTAATGAGATCTGCCAGCAAAAAATTACAGTGAGCAAAATAAACTTGTGCTGATTCAGCAACTTATGCCACATCACTAGAGCATTTTTGACCCAGCAGTAATATTATCCTGCAACAATACAAACTGTGTAATGGAACTTATTTAACATACAGTGGAAAAATTCTCTGCATAGAGGCTCCTAGTAAAAGGCATTAAATTTGAATATCTATTGCCTGTGCAGGACTGAAGAGGAAGGTCTGCTCTGCCATTCGATGAACAATAGCAGACTGCACATAGAGGGCTTCTCTTTTTGTTTTATAAACATGAGGCTTTGCAGCAGCCACCAACTGACAGTAGCACACTTTCAGTTGGACACATTTCCATGTGGGCATTTTCTCTGCAATAGCAGCACACTTGAGGTTGAAGGCTCAAAGCTGCAAAATGAAGCTGGGGAATGTTGTTTAATTACACAATAACAAATGTTTCTGTTTCTGTATGGCTTAATTATCCCCCTCTAGGTCTTATTAATTAAGCCACTCTTTTTGGCCTCATTAAACAGTGCTCAGTGCTGTTGCCTGTCAGGTCTTGGTAGATCTCAGTGGCTGAAAAATAAACTGTGATTAGGATGTTGATTTTTTTTTTTTTTTTTTTTTTTCAGGATTGTACTTGGCCTCAATTTCCCATTTTGTGTTGCTTGGGGCTTGAAAACACTGTCAAATGTTTGTCTGGCTTGGCAAGGCAACAATGTTTTGTTGGTTTTTTATTTCAGGTGGTTTGCATAGTTAGCAAGAATTTTGAATTGACTCAGAGAGGTTTCGTCACACACAGTGAAACATCAATACCCATTCCTGAAGCAGATTCAGAAGTGAGGGGATACCAGACCATCCTACAGATGAGCTTGCATTCTCCAAACAGGTCATGGCACTGCACTGTGTTACCCCTAGACACCCTTAAGGACTACGAGATTTTATATACATAAGGCTCTGGCCATTCTGATGCTTTTACTTGTCCTGTGGTGTGAGAACTTCCCCTAGTATTCCTCATTTAAATAACAGTGACAATATTCTTTTTTGTTTAGGAATATAGGCAAATTTCAAGCTGAATTGCATTATGCCCAATCAATTTTGTGGAAGCCCCTTCTCCTTGTAGCTGCTTTCAAGCACAGCTTTAAAATGGCTGAATGCCAATGGGAAGACAGAGGCAGCCATCCCTACTGAAAGTCTGTACTCTGATGTTGGTGACTGAACAGGCAATTATTTAATAGGTCTTTTTGAACACATTTCCTTAAAGTCTGTTTCTACCCTCAAAGGCAGAACAAAATTAACCTTCCTGCTATTAGATTTAATAACTTTTCTTTCCTGACACAATCCTCGTCACAGGTGCCAGTGACACTAAAATCTAAGTCTGAGTCAGCCAGGAAGAGCTGTTCACAGCAAAACTTCTACAAGACCAATCATTCAGGTGGGACTGCTCTTACTACAAACTGTAAGGGAAATGTTAGTTTCATTAAGTGTTTGTACAGCATAAAAGGACCCTTGTCTGTAATTAGAATGCCTAAGTGCTATTAGAACAGGAAAGTAATAATTGAGAGGTCATTACAGGAGCTGATGTAAATCCCATTCCTTAAATAAACCAAGAATCAACTTGCTAAGGAGGGGAATTCCATCTACCTGATTGATATTCAGAAAAGCACTTGCTCTCTATGTTGTTTTAGGGCAACTTCCTTGTAATACTGTCCAAAAATGTCCTTTTCAGGAGAAATTTTGGAGCTTGAAGAAAATGTGCGTGGCTGACAAATCAGGTATTCTGCAACTACAGAGTGAGGATTTTCATACAGCTATTACACTTGAGTTATGATATGCTTGTCAGCCAGTAGCTATGGTTGATGTTTTCTATTAGATTGAACTCAAAGAGAATATAAAATGTTATAGTCTTCTTTAAAAAACAAAAACAAACAAACAAACAAACCCTCTGAGAAATCCTAAGGCATTATAGGAAGCATCCAGACAATACTTACCCGATCTGTTGATTTTGTCACAACGTGAACAGGAATTGGTTGCCAGAGGAGCTCAGGGTTCCAAATTTGACTGCTAGTTGGTGGAAAGAGGCCAGAAAGGTATGACTGGGCACTCATAATGGTGCGGTCATAATCTGTACTTTGGATATAGAACTGAGGATAAAATGGCAAAGAGTTAGTAAATAAATGGCAACAATTAAAAAAAAAAGAAAAAAACAGGAAACAACTCATCAAGCCTGGCTTCACATTTTCAGTTCTGTTTTTGCATAGAATCAGAGCACTGAAACCATAACACAGCTTTCTAAGGCTCTACTACATTTGCATAAACAAAATTGCCAGTGCGTCTTTCACTTCACTGAACTAAAAAGAACAAGAAAAGATATTTTAAAAGAATAAAGCTTTCAGTTTTCTGAGGTTTGGGGTTACACTGATACGATCCATCTGCTGTAACTCAAGGATGAAAGTACTTTTAATCATAGTGGGTAACTTCTCTTGGAAGCATGGCAAAGCTATAGTATTTTATACTTTCTCATCATTGCATCCCTCAGACATTGACCAAAATGGTAGTGCTATTTCCCCTCAATGGGTCTGTGCTATGTGACAAGCACATTCTAACAACTGTGAGACTTCTCGTTCACAGCATGACACATGTGAACATGGCTGATTACATTACTAAATATATATTCATCTTTAAGAAGAGTAGAAAAATATTAGGTCACTATGGATAAATATCTAATTTATTAGATGGTGTGGAGCTGTTCAGTCCTGGAAAACTGGGCAGTGGGAGACCCAAACTAAATGTAGAAGCCTAAATTTAAAGTCTTAACTCCAAGTTTTTACTTTGACATAAAGTCTCATTTTCAAAGGAGTTCTTCTATTACCTGGATTTTGCATTACTGAAAGAAATATGATGATCTCCTTTTTATATAGAGTCCAAAGTTCTGCTATGCCAGATAACTGTCCTACGGACAGTTCTGCTTTATACCTCTTTCCGGTTGTATGTGCTGTTCAAAAAGTTTGAATATCTTTTCCTCATGTACTGTCCAAGTTCAAAGAGCTGCTGCATTCCAGTCTGTGAGGCAAGCATACAGATGACAATTAGATTAATGTGATGGAGAATGTTAAATATGTTCCTTTTCTATTTTCTTTTTTGTCTTCAGCAATTTCTTTTTACATTATTGTTAACTACTTGTATAACATACGGTGTATTTTGTAGGTGATGAAGAATTTTTAACTGAAATACTCATTTGTATCTACGAAAAAAATTATACGTTCTGAGATTTTAAGACTCCAACATTATTGTGGAAGAGGCAATGAACCGATTCTATACAAAGTACTGTTTCCACAGTGCTGTAGCTCTGTAAATGCTCCTAGAGTTATTAACAATAACACTGTAAAGAATATGTCTGTTAATGACATCTGAAAAAGGAAGATTGATAACCTTGTATTCATTATTGTAATTGCTACGCTATTTGATCAACCTGATTAATTTGTGGCTTACATTACATGTTTTGAATAATTGTTTTCCCATCTTTGGTTTGATACAACTGCAGTTGTCTTACACTGCACACTCTCTTTTCTATTATTCATTTCAAATGCTCTGAGCAGAACTTTAACTTTTAGCTGTCAGAGAAGTACATTCTTCTTATTGTTGATAAAAAGATAATAAAATAGAAAAAAAGCTCCCCCTAAAATCTATGCCAAAGCAGCAACTTTGTTTTATTTTTTATTATATTATAAGCTACTTGCAGGGAGATCATAACGTGTTCTCTGACTGCTTGAATTTCATGGATCTTTCAAGCCTCCCTTCAAATAATAAATGCTGAATTGTCTCTGATTCACGCTTCACCATCATGACGACATATTGCTACAGAATGCATTGGCCTCTCTTTGCTCCAGATTTGCATATGCCAAATACAGTTAAAGAGCTAAGGCTTGACGTTAAGGTGCGAGAGCTCAAATAGGTTCAGCATATCCTACTGAAGCTCTGGGCTGAAAGCAGTCTCATTAGAAGACACACTGTCCCCAGAAGCAGCTTTCTCCTGCAAGACTTCCCTTTCTTTGTGGGTAGGTGGGTGCTAGTAAAATTATGAAATATGGATTAATCACTTGACCTGATGTGCACGTATAATTAATTTATCCTGATATAGATCCCGGTGTTTAATGGTCATTAGAACTTCAGCAATGTTCGATCATGGATAATCTTTAAACTTGTCATTTGCTTGAAGGCAGACACACTATCAGAAAGCAGTCGCTTGTAATAAGGTATTTATGTAGCTATGATGAACAAGACTTCAGTTTAACAGAAGCTGGCTGAATAATGTTCCACATTTATGAATTATTGGGTATTGCTAATAGAGACTATCAATATTTGAGATTTGCTGATGTTTGCAGAGTACACATCAAAATCTGTCCACTTCCTATTTTTGTAACTTTTGTAAGTGCTACTAATAAAATTAACAT
Organism: Pavo muticus; assembly: GCA_016647715.1. Classification (NCBI taxonomy): domain Eukaryota; kingdom Metazoa; phylum Chordata; class Aves; order Galliformes; family Phasianidae; genus Pavo; species Pavo muticus. The sequence continues at coordinate 5,017,153 of JACDJE010000018.1, read as the reverse complement.
ACCTTGGTAAGTTGTCCAAATCCTTGGGGCCATTCACTTTCTTTGTGTAAATCAGTTGGAAAGCTTACAACAGGTGATCGGTCACCATGTCGGAAAACCTAACAAAATTGATGTTAACAAATCAAATTAATTACTGCTAGCATTCCATTCTTCCCTGGCTAGAGGACAATCATACAATTTTACTTCCAGTGCCATTTTTCAAATGCAAATATTAGAGAGTAAGCAGCAACCTAGTCAAATAGGATTAGAGTACGTTCTTTACACAGAAAAATAGATACTCTAAATAGGAGTTTAGTGGGCATGATCCTGATTATTCTTTCACTTAGGACTTAGAAATCTAATCAGCCAAAATGCCAATGCCCAGATTACGTCCATAACTAGGCACTTATACAAGAAATTGGACTGAATTTTGTACACTTAGCCACTCCAAATTTAAAAACAGTTCCTGATGGGCTGATATGAGGATTTGATTACTTTGGCACACACACTTGAAATTTTAGTGACTACTTTTTTTCATAGTGGTACCTTCCAGGTACACTGTCTCGTGTTTAATTTCATGCTCATACCACAGGATAAAGAAGAAAAGTTTATCAATTACGCTGTTGGCTTACTTAATATTTATTGCTATTTTTACATGTATTTATGAGAATATTTAAGAAAATATCTAGAATTTTTTTCTGTTAACTTCAGTGACAGCAAAGTGTTTGGTTGCTTTGCTATCCTGGACACTTAAGCATGATGAATATTAGTGTGATATTTACAGTCATATGATTTGTGCATCAAGATCTAAATATATGATATAAGGCGAAAGACCTGGGTGTCTGGTGGACAGCAGGTTGGCCACGAGCCAACAGTGTGCCCTGGCGGCCAAGGCGGCCAATGATATCCTGGGGTGCATTAAAAAGAGCGTGGCCAGCAGGTCGAGGGAGGTGATCCTCCCCCTCTACTCTCCCCTGATGAGGCCACATTTAGACTACTGTGTCCAGTTCTGGGCTCCTCAATTCAAAAAAGACTCCCAGAAGGAGTCCAGCAGAGGGCCACAAAGATGATAAAGGTCATAGAGCACCTCCCATAAATGGAAAGACTGAGTAACTTGGGTCTGTTCAGCCTGGACAAAAGACTTGAGGGGGGATCTGATAAATGTTTATAAATTTTTATAAAACCTCTCAAGGGAGGTGGGAGGCAAATGGATGAGGCCAGGCTCTTCTCATTGGTTTGCAGTGATAGGACAAGGAGCAATGGCCTAAAACTTGAACACAGGAATTTCTACAGTAATATGCAGAAGAACTTCTTTTACTTCTTTGCCCTCTTTAAGGGTGACAGAGCACTAGAACAGGCTGCCCAGAGAGGTTGTGGAGTCTCCTTCTATGGAGATATTCAAGATCCGTCTGTACACATTGCTGTGCAACTACTGTAGGGAACCTGCTTCAGCAGGGGGTTGGACTCGATGATCTCTTGAGGTCCCTTCCAACCCCCGTAACTGTGATTCTGTGATTTTGTGAGTATATGAGCATATGTGAGAGCTGAAAATCTAAAGAAAAATATTTTTTTTCTCTTTTTAACATTAAGAAATGGAAAGAGTGGGAATTGTTCATTTCAAAAAGCAGCACAGTTTCTTTAACTTTACACAAAAGAGAAAAAAGTTCATTTCCTTGTTTGCATTTTTGTACCTGCATTGTATCATGACATGTAAATATGATATTAACACTAAGCTGGAAGTAACAAGAAAGAAACAAAAACTGCTGCTAAGACCAGAATCCTGTTTTTAGGAATTGAAAGACTAAGCTTCTCAGACAGCTGATTTTTGTTTGTGTTCAAACTTTTTTCTTGCTGCTTCTGAAAATGACCTTGCTTCTGTTATGACTGAAAATGAAATAATGACATCATCAGCTACCACTCAACCTAAAAGGCCAACTTATTCAGTAATACTCAGCTATGTTTCAGGAAACTTTTTTTTTTTTTTCAGTGAACCTGGGACATTTTGTCCTCTTTGTTAGACTACTTGATGCTGTTAAGAAAAAAAATATCCCTACAAAGCTTGCCCTGGTCATCAACATGTATTTCTCAACACTTAGCACCTGCATTTTGCAAGGAAGGAACTGACCATTCCAATTACTTTAAAAATATTGGTGTGCTGCAGAATTTGTTACTCTTATGTTACATATTGCCTTCCTGACCCGTCAGAGGATGTGCAGCAAGGCAGGATTAGAGAAAAGGAAGAAGAAGGCATCATAAAAGGAGAAAAGACAAACAAGAAGGAAAAAAACACAAGGAGAATACACATGAAAAGTGGAAAGCACACCTTCTGGGTGTGTTCACTTCAGCATCTCTATATGACTCTTTATATGACTTCAGACAGTTCTCAAAATCAACAGATGCAGTTACCAGTTCTCTCTCCTTCATCACTAGTGCAGCCTGAAGCTAATGTGATGTTTGGGTTCTCCCATTCTTTCTTTACAGCACTGTGATGGTGTGCACTTCAGATCAAAATGGCCACATGACTCAGACTTTGGCCAGCACTTGGTCCTACTGTTGTCAGATGAAAGATCGTGTTGAAGAAAAACTAGGGCAGGGGAGACGTAAGCTGAGAATATGGCACACATATGTGTATAAAACATCTTCATTCAAAAATGTCATTAATTACAGTGCATAATGTGGCTCTGAGTAATAGTGAGCCTCATATGGACATTTTTATTGACAGACTCAGTTTCAAACAAGTTTTCTTATATTCCAGCTAGCAATAAGAAGGAAAAAACAGGGGATGCATGGAACCAGTCATGCCACCAGTCCATCATAGGTGCAGAAATACTAAGCATGTTCAGTCAAGATTTCAAATGGCTTGTGTTGATTAGATAGATAACATCCTTAGTCAGCATCCTGTTCTGAGGAAAAGCATGATGAAATCAGATTACCTCAAAAACCACACCTCTTTGTGTAAATGATAGGTGAAATGAGTGCCTGTCTGGTGGCAGAAGTTACAGATCAGAACTTCTTTACAGAGGGACAATAGATCAGTATTGCATTTCTGCTTGGATGCCTGATGGTCCACTATAGTTCCTATTTCCTTCTCTTATGTCTAAGTTAGTGCCCAAGAATTATGGTTAGGGTTAATATCTTCATGTAAAGAGGACATCTAAAACAGCATTTTGACAAATTGGCTGGTATTACAGCTTTTCACCACAAAGCACTTGTGGCTAATAATTAAAAGACACAAAATCAGCAGAAAGATGGAAGATATGAGGGGAGAGCAATTCACCTTCAGCACAAATCTGGAAGTGAGCAAAAGGGAATTTGTCTGGTTCCACCCTTCCTAACAGATGTATTTTATGTTGTGCAATTCTGCTAAGAAAGTTCTTAAAATTAATTATGACACTTTTTCACAATGCAGTAATACTCTCAGGTGACTACACAGCAACTTACAGAGAATACAGCTGGAAAATGGCCACTGAATTAATTCAGAAAGGTGTAGACTTTCATCGACCGTAGCTTGACTGTCATTTTATCCCATTATGTCAATGAAATGTTCTGGGACCAATTTCTATTAATTTCTCTTTCTGCTAGTAATTCTGATCACATGTGAATTCAAACTGTGAATTTAGAAGGCAAAATTCTATTGAACATACAGAAACCATGCCTTGAGAAAGGAGGTATATACTGACAAGAAGACTGAATCTATTGTAACTTTTCAGGTAGATTGGTCAGTCTAAGGAAAAGTGTCAGGGATAAAAGGAAGACATTTAAAATTAAATATACAAATTTTAACATTAGTTCAGATAATTTACTTCATAAATAGATATAGTGCTATCTTTTTCTTTCTTTCTTTCTTTCTTTCTTTCTCTTTTAGGTAGGTGGGGAAGATAGCTGCATAGGTATGATAAAGAAGCTGATTTAGAATAGGAAGGATCTTATCTCCATAATGGTGAGCCTTTCCTGTCACTATTTTTTTTTCAGTATCACTGCTTGTTAGCACACAGTAACAGCTGCAATTCAGTAAAAGCCTCATTCTCTTCAGCGAGTTAATTCTCCAAAGCATGCTGACAGCCTGAATTCACCCCTGCATCTAGCTAGTTCTCCTTTTCACCACTGAAACATTTAAGGATATTGCCATATACAAAACGTTACTGGAATTAGTTAGAGTTGAGTCCCTGCCTTCCTTAGGGTCTGATACAGCAATGAGGCTCAGCAGGAGTAGAAACTGGTTTTTCCTGTGCACTCTGGCCTCTCTCCAAGTGGCACATCTACAGAGTCCAGGCAATACAGAAGGGTGGAAGAATATCTTAAAAGTAAAATTCCTATTTATATATATAAATTCCAATCTCCAAAATTTTATGTTGAAAATACCACTTTAAACTAACTATTCTTTATCAGTATACCTCTCATTACAAAAGAAAGCCCCAAACAATTAGAATGAAAAGGGTTGTGATGCAACCTTCACCATCCAAAATACTTTATTGAACTAATCTCCCATTTACTTTAGCTATGGGGGAACTGATGCCAAAGTACTGACCAGTTGCTTTAAAAAGAGCAGTGAACCAGCAAAATACACTTACAGTCTGTTTTCAAAATAACTACAGTTAATGCAACACCCATCCCAAATCTCTACATAAAATGCCCTTTTCTGTTTCTTAGTACTCTACTATCCTGATTCAGTTGTTCTGAGGTGGCAAAGGCTTCCATTTTCATGGTGACTTCTATTTTGCAATTTCAGAGCCATCAAAAGCTTCAGCTTCCAAGCACAAAGAAAGTGGGCCATAATCGCCAGGTCTGACTATGCAACAGGTAAACTGTAATTCAGATCTCTGTACCCCCGTGCACTATGCCTCTGCCACAAAGCAACGTAGTTTAGTTATACTGAAAAAATAACTAGCAATTAGGAGGTGAAAATTCTTATAGCTAGAGGCATTCTTATCTTAGGAACTCTTTAAATTTAGTAAGAAAAAAAAAAAGTTGTATTTTTAAGTCTAAAGAGAGGCTAAAGAACTGCACAGCTTGTTTGATTTGACAGACATACCAAATTCCCTGCATTTACCACAATTAAATAGAAAACAAATCTACTCACTGCAACCACGAACTTCAGTTCTTTTTCTGCAGCTGCCGGCTGAAGCAGAATGAAGGTAACATGAAAAGCAAAACATAGAATCCGAGATGGGTTGGGCAGCCATATCACTCCCATCCTGGCAGCAGATGAAAAAAGTACCTGGAGCTCCTGCAGCTGCTCGGGCTGAACAGCCAGGATGGGAGGCTGGCCTTCAAAAGGGGTGGAACTGTGGCTGGTGAATCCAGGAGGAATGTTGTGCGACTACACAACAAACCCCATCACTCTTTGTTTTCAAATTAGTTTACATTCCATTTAATCAAGTCATAATTCATTTCCTTTTTGTCTGTGACATTTTTCTCTTTTGGAGTTTAAGGATGAGGCTGAAATACGAGGAGTTGCTAGGCATTTATAATGTTCCAACCTACCTGTTCTGTTTCCACTTCTTAGGGCTTTGAATTTTTCCAGGTGATAGCACAGCCACAAGGATGAACTCAGAACCAAGAGCCAGGCAACACTGTTTCTGTTTTCTCTTTTCTGTCCAGTTAATCCTCTTTTCAACTTCCCTATCTACCTTTTTTCTCTCCTCATCTACGTTGTCACCGCAAAATCAGAATAATTATTTTAAAGAAGACTTCATCTATCACATAAATAGTTATGTAAGCCTTACAGCAAGTACGTTCTTCAAGCTGTTTCCTGAGCAGTTTATTTGCTCTTCGAGTGTGTTGTTTTTCTTTGCCATTGAAGTGTATCTATACTTCTGCTTTTGTAATTCATTATGCCAAATTCTTTTTTGGCCTCAATTCCCAAAGAAATTTCTCATGAGCAGGCCCTGGAGCTCACGTTTTTATTGTTACTAATTTAAGAACACTGTTTTTGACACTTAGTGGCTTTGAGCAGATTGCTCAGCTTGTCTGAATTCCTCTCTATAAAACAAGACTAAGAATGACATTACTTCTAGACATAAAGCTTTTTGAAGCAAACAAACTACAGTTTGTAGAGACCTATAAATAGAGTTCCATAAATGTTAAAAGTTAAGATCATCCACGTATTGTCTGAGTCATACCATTCCTGTCATTCTCAAATCTGTCTGAGTCTTCTGTTGAGCTTCCTGCAATCATATTTTATCTTCAACAGGTACTTTAGCATTTACCAGAAATTCTGTCCATAGGGCCCCAAACTACACTAAGTCTCAAGTGCTCTCTTTGAACTGTGTGAATGGCCTTACGTGTCCATTTCCCCTGATGGAAGGGAGTAGGACTACAGCTCCCAGACTTCCCCATCTCCTTCTCTTCTATCCATACCCAGTATTCAGCACTCATTTGAACTTCTCTTTCCCTCCACTGTTTTGTCCCTATTGTCTTTGGTCTCTCCTGGTGTGATGGTGCCTATGCAGGAGATACAAGAAAGTCATTCATACTTGAAGAACATCTATTACTTTACCTTCCTGAAAATAAATGTAAGACGATCACCTACAGTATTATTTAAGAATGCTGGTCAAAAAAGATGCTTTCTTTAGAATATTTTAAGACTCCTCAAAATTCAAGTAAGGATGCCCTAATTTTTTATCTATATAGATTTTTTCGGTAGGTGGCTCCTAAACATTTTGGATCAAGAACTCCTTGGTTTTCTCATCCATTTTAAACCCTTACCAGGAAATTAATAACCCATGCGTTTCATAATGTTTACTGTTTCATTGTGTTTCTGTGATGAGTGACTGTGGCTAATGAAGGTGAGCAGCCATAACCTGAGAATCTTATTATTACAGAACCCATATGATAGCTTCACTTTAGAAATAAACAAATATTTTCTGTGGTGTTGGATGGCATCATTTAGGAAAGCTTAACAATACAGAATAGCTGTATGTTGTAGAAAGTCTTTGCTAACAATTCTTTAAAAATGACATTTCAACCTGAAATCAAGCATGTGATAAAGTTTTACTTTGTGTGGCATCATTCTTCCTTTTAGCATATTTATTTTGCTAGTGGATGTATTAGCAGAAATATCTCTGGAAAATGGGCAGCACCATATCCTAAAAAAAATCATTACACATTGCAAAATGAAAAAATAGCCTCTTTCCTCTGCAATGGTTTTAAAGATGGGGTCCTGCAAGTAATCTGTAAGTATGTATTTCATTTGTAAATTTAGTTACTTGTCTTGTATTTTAATTCCAGTTTGGGATATAGGCAGACTTCCATTTTTACTGTGCTTTTGGCAGCTTAAACTTGTCATACTTTGCAACAACTAAATCCCTCTTTTTTTATTTTTTATTTTTTTTAAGGAAAAGCTGCTTCAAAATAAAACTTAAAAAAAAATTATTCTGAAGTTAGTCATTAAAATTGTTCAAGCATCATAATGTAAATGGACTAAAACTATTTGTATAATCTATATGCTAATTTGGCTCCATGGCATATATTGTTATTATTAAATTATGGCATTTAGTGGAATTAGCTTGAGCACAATTGTCTATTTTAAAAGCACTTATCTGTCTTGAAGGCTTGCTGAAGCATGGCTGGAGTAGCTTTGAAGCAGACTGGTTGCAAAAGAACTCATTCTTTAATGTATGGAAGGGTAACCTTAGCTAACTGCTACCAGTGTGGCACAGCCCAGGCATGCACTAGGTGGAAGTTGTTGCATTGGAGACTGTCAGAGATGAAACTGCTGCCTGCATCCAGGAATCAGCATATGTTAGAAATTTATTTTTTCTCCACAGAAATTGAAATGCTCAAGGCATGTTTACTAGGTCATGTAGCAGGGAAGAAAACATGGTTCAATGATGTACTGGAAAAAGGAGGACCTTCTGTTGTAGTTCTGCAAGTAGCTGGCTCAGCTAGTATGCACATCCGTAGCCGAAGGGAACTGCTGGAGCCAGGCCGCAGCTCCATGGTCCCCCATCCCATGACAAAACTGTGTGACAGAAGAAAGGTCTTTACATGGTTCTGAAAGTTTTGAGAGGTGGATTTGGGTGAGGAAGTGGAGGCGGGACTACAAACTGTAGGCTAAAGAGAATAATGAAGAATGTCTCGGCTGTGTGAGTGTTGCACTCTCTGCTTGTTCGGGTCTGGGAAGCCAGCAGAAAGGTTACCCTTGCCTTTGGTGGGAAAAGAATTAGTCCCCCTTTACAGCTCTTGAACTTCCACTCAAAAATATCTGACAAATAAAGCACTGAAAATAACTCAGGCTTATATTATTGTTGTTGTTGTTGTTAAAGGAAATGTGATGGTCAGGCTTGGCCAGGTGTGTTGGCTTTGCAGTGAATCTTTCAAAGAGTTTACACTAACTCTCCTCTGAGAACGGCCAGATCTGGGAAGGCTCTCTGCCGGCGTCCACTATGGACATTGAGGCAATATGTAAAGAAACAAAACTTGATCTTCTTTGCATTGGGAAGCAGATACAGCTGGCTGTCTGATTCTGTTAGAAAATGTTTTTATCCTTGTTTACTTGCTGCATCTCAAAGGATGTAAAAGATGTTGCCTTTTTTTTTCACTAGAGGCAGTCATTTATTTTTATTTGTATTTTTGAACCTCTTTGCTATGAAATCTAACTACAATTCTTCTTCCTAAACTGCTTCGTATGGAGGCTTAGAAAGCACAGGAATTGTTGCTTGGGCCCTGCTGAGCCCAAGCAAGAGAGAATGGGCTTTAACAGTGAGAATTCTGAAACTTAAGATTCTTGTTAGAGGGAAAAGAGACCTTTTTATTTTTTTTTATTCTTTTGTAGCTTATGTAGTAGCACTTATCTGCTTATGCTCTAGTTCTAAAAGGGGACATATATTTTATGAGCTTAGACTGCATTTTCAAAGTCAGGTCCAAAGAAGGGAACGGCAAAATTGTCTGTATTTCATTTTCATCTGTTACTCTCATTCTCTTTGAAATGACCTGTGGGCAACAAGCTTCATATATCCTCTGTAAGAAATTAAAAACAAGCCCAGTTTTTCAAGCAAAGAAGTGTCCACTATTGTCAAGAGTTAGCTGCATCTGATGATTCCAATCCAGTGTTTGTAGTAATGCCACAAATTGTTTTTGTAATAGCAGTATTAGAAAATAAAACCAGTGGATTATTGCCCAGCACATTCTGCATGTTTTAACTAGCACAAAGCTGTAGAGTCTTTTGTGTTGTCAGTAGGATCTTTCTGTTAATGTCAAGAACAACATGGACTGACAAAATTCTCTGAAGCACAGACTTTATATTATCAGAGCAGAGTACATTATCAAGGTAACAGAACAAAAGGAAGGTGTTTGTAAAGCTATTTGAAATCACAAATGATTTTTCTTTCAAAGCTGACACTTAGCCTTGCTATCTTTCTGGGAAAAGACACAATGACTCAGTATGTGAAAGCCATGTTGGGTCAACAAATTGCCTGCCAGGTCTTTATGACAGCCAGACTGATTGTAGGCTGCTTTTAGGTGTAGCCCCATGGTCCATTATTTCCGTAACTCTCACCTTCCTTCTATATATGGGTGTAATATTTGTGTACATAGACAAAGAAAAAAAGCCACTCACCTTGCTCCCTGCACACAAAGAAAGACAACTATTCACTAAGTAAACAGCCATTATCGTTATTCTGAGATCTGTTTGTGTAAAATAATTATTTCTTGAATAATATAAAGTATGAGGAAACTGGAATGACTCCCCAGTTTCTGGCACCTTTTGGAGCACTGCCTCCCTCACCAGTTCTGGAAGTTGTCCCAGTCATCAAAAGGGAACAACGCTCGTTCAGAAGTATTTTCCAATTTTGCTCTACATTAAGGCTATAGCCCTTCAAAACACTATAATTCAAATTATGCTCTTGAATTAGTGCTGTCAAACCACTTTGCAATGGATAAACCTAGAAAAAATACTCAATTTCACAACACATTTGGGTTTCATACTTTATAAAAGAAAGCTACTGTTAAGCAAGGATAAGTTACTGCCTTCTGTAATTTTGCATACTGATGAATGTTTTTTTTTCTGATAGAAATCAGGAGACTGTTGTTCATACTGATGGAAGTTAATGAGAAATTTCAGACTGTAGTAACATCACAGTGTGGGAGGAACTGTTCTGTCATGCTGAATTTCCTGGAGGCAACACCTAAAGGTAAGACAAAATGAGAGAATCCTTTTTAGCATATAACCTTGTTCTCAGAAGACATGCCAAATATATTATTACTTCTTGAAGAAGTGTGTAGGTCATAATAAGTACAGAAAAGCTGACAGATTTGCTTCCATTTGGATGGAAGCAAGATGGAAGTAGGAAAATTCTTTTGAAATTGTGAGCCGATCCACCCTGAAAATTTCCCAACAAATGAGTGCATAAATGTTTTATCTCCTTCCCAAATATATTGAGCAGTCTTCACTTCCTATGTTCCATGCTGTGGTCATCATCACATGGAAGAACTTGGCTCTGATTTATACCACTCTCAAATATTGCTACTGATCTCTGGTGTGACCTGTATTAGCAATGCTTTCCTAATCCCTGTATTTCCCTATGCTGGGTTCATAAGTCATCTCCGTGAACCTTCAATTAAGCATATTTTGGAAACAACTCCATGTTTGGGAAATGGCGTCTCCATGTAGAATAACCATGTAATATTTTTTGAGCTCAGTCACACCCTTCTGTTTGTCAAATGCTCTGATGCCCGTACAGTTAAAGTATTAACACTTGTATTAGCAAAGGACAATATTTGATATGATTTTTGACAAATTTGGAAACTGGTAAAGGCAGTGAAATTGCAGTTGTGTAATGCAGGTGTAAGTGTGATCTGCAAGCTTTTTGCATTTTTGCGTTACTCTTCAGCTCAGTTTAGTTTCCTGGTGTTACACACCAACTGGTCCAGCCTAGATGCGTTAGCTGAGAATCAGTACTACATTTCATCATTGCTCTCATTGATTTAGCGTGGAACGGTCCCTCTGAGACCTTGCTGCGTTGTGCAGGCTGTGGGGCAGTGTCCAGGAGACTGCTTTTTCCCAGATGCTGCCGGTGTCTAAAACTTCCTGCAGGGAAAGAGTTATGAACTCCAAAATTAGGAGCTGACCCCAACAATTACTGAGATAGGATCATACGAAGCCAGGATAGAATATGGGCAAGTGTCAGATTTTGATATGACAATACACAAATGTTTTTATTTTTAGTCCATATGCTTTTTCAGCATTCAGGATTACCACTGAAAGCAGTTGTGAGTGGTGATGCTGGATTTGGTATAAAAGCCATTTAGCTTTTACTGAGAATTGAAAAAGTGCTCAACTCGTGTGTTAAACTTGAAGGCTAAATATTTGGGTTTCCCCCATTATCAGTACTCAAAAAGGAAAGTTAGAAAACGTAATATGGAGATACAGCCAACCTACTAGGGAATGCATTAGTACTGCCAATGTGTATCTGTATGTTTGACATTCTGGTAAGTACTAGTTCGGTATACCATTCAATATTCATCTGTTTTTATCTCTGAATGTCTTCTAAAATCAACAGAATGCATGGCGATGGTAATTAGCTTGGACAAATACTCTAACTGTAGAATGAATTAACACAATTCAGTCCATTTGGATGTGCTTCTTCAGGAACTGAAGTATTTTTGACTGCACTAAGATCAGTCAAATCAAGAAAAAAACAAAAAGAAAAGAAAAATAGAATCCTAAGGTATAATTAGCTTTGATTCCATTTCACCAGAAGGTTGGGTGAAGTTAGACAAATATATGAGTGGAGTAAAAATTATGGCCACGGATACAATTTTGTCTTACTGGATCTGATTTTCTTACATTTCAGACCAGATCGTTAAGAAAAAGATTCAAATGAGCTCTTGGTTTCAAATCCTGACCTTAATTTTGTCCCCCAAACATTTAACTTACCTCATTTTATGTCCTATATCCTACATTCTCTTGTCCAATGTTGTACAATGACTGGGGAGACCAAGTGAGTAAATCTCTCCAGTGGACAGCGAAAACTGCATCCGGGGAGAGTGAGAGGGTGGGGATCTCTCAAAGTATTATTCCGATAGTACATTTCTATGGTGTATTGCCTGCTTAAAAATACAGAATGATCAAAATTAAGTTAGGTGTGTGAAACCACAGATTTTCCATGTTGTAGTGATTGTACTCTGGGATGAAGCTTATTTGTCTAGCTAATAATATGTATTGTTAATACTCTGAAGAGATCTTCTTAAACAATAAATGGTTAGTATCAAGTTGCGTGTAGGTTGTCTTACTCATGGAGAGTTGAGGAGCTAAACAGATAAAGAGGGTAGATTAAAGCCCTCAACCGTAATGGAGCAATAAAGATCTTATGCTGCAATGATGTGGTTCTGCTGCTGTCAATAGTTGCTAAATCGAGTCCAATTATAAAAATTAAAATCAATCTATGATCTTTTTCTGTGTGGTGAACCTTGTGTATCCAGTTTAGTTAGTCTGGGGTAGCAACACATTTCTTTAAGCAAAAAAGTATATGCTAGCAGTACAGCTTGCAGATACTTGCCCATTTTTTTCCTGGTAGAGTTCAAAGAAATGACAAGCACTGTAAGGAGGCAATTTCCCATTGAAAACATGGAGTGCCATCTGTAAGGCAACAATTGTGGTTGCATGCTGTAAATAGAAAAAAAAAAAAACAACACCATTAGAGGGCTACTGAAAATCACTGCACGTATCTATTACTTAATAATAAGACCAGTACATTATCTGTACACTTAATATTACTTATGTGACTTCATTAATACTTGCCCTCTGCAGTGATTAACAAGCACTGTCCTTTTCTGGCTGTACCAACTGAAATGCTGCATGTATATATATTTCAATATAAAGAAGTAGTAGGCACCTGTAGGTCTTACTGAAGTTAGAAGGGGTTATGAAAACTTCTTTTAATGAGAACTGGTGATTTTTCTTGTTAAGTAAACAGAATTTGAAATCTGAAAGGTCTTTGGGTGATATATATATTATACAGCTCATGATCAAATTGCAATTTAGGAATAGAAGCTTTTTACTCAGAGCAGTCTCAGAATTTCATTTCCCTGTGAGAGTGTCTGCACATTCTAAACAAAAACATAAGGTCACCGTTGAGTAATTGCTTTCATAATACCTTCTAAAATAACAAACTTTAACTTTTTTTTTTTTTTTTTTTTTTTTTTTTTTAACTTTTACATCTGAAAAAGACACAGGAAGCAGGAGGGGGTATGTTTCTAAATTATCCTTCTTTTCTTTTCAGTTCTCTCTGCTGAGTCAAAACGATATTGTACTGAAATAAGCTATGCCGTCAGGTGGAAAATGGAGGTTTCAAAGTAGTCTCTGTTCATTACAGAATGAAAACAATCCAATCGTGTCTAAGTTTAACCGAATAAAAGTGCTTGTATCTGTATTTCATGCAGGAAATGAAGCTGCATGGCTTTCACTGCATTTAATAACTGCAGAAAGAGAACTTTAAAAAAAGGACTCACCGCAGAGTATACAATCATTTTTTGATGGCTTGAAGGCTTTCTAGCATCTGACATATGCTTTAGGATAGTTTTTAAAAGAAGACCTGAAAGAAAATAGAGAAGCACCAACAATGACTGAGATGCTTGTGTTAATGTTTGTATCATTTGGTAATATTTTAACACAATCTGTCTTTAACCGCATCAGAGCTATTCTATTGGGTTTAGAGAATTTGTGCAGAATGCCCTGATATTATCTTTTATCTGAGCAGTGGATCTGAATCTTTGTAAAATGTTTCTGGGACCCCTAAAAGCTTCCAGAGCAAGTGTAATAACATTAGCATAAAATTGGAATCTTCCAGGAGTTAAAATTCTAAAAAAGAGAAGTGTATATGCTAGCAGAAGGAAACATACCTATTATCTTCGTCTAATGGCATACTTTTTAATAGCAATTGGTAGTAAAGCAAGAGGACAGGTTTTAATTTCGTGCTTAGTTTTGTATGTTGTAGCTCCAAAAAGGCAAACAAATCCTTGCTTATATGTGAGTTGTCCTTGTAGCTCACAGAACCTGATTGTAGAGTGGCAATGTAAAACAAAAATGAGGACAAAAGGTTGACACTGGATGAATGGAAGACAAATAAGTGATTAAAAAGGTTTTAACTATCTTAAAATTTCAGCAACTATTTGCTGAACAGAATAATAAAGCCCAGAATACTCTCATTTTAGTATACCCAATAATGGAAAAGGAAGACTTAGGAAGCAAAGTTACCATTCTAGAGATTGTTACAGATAATATTTTGAAAGTTAAGCATGCTGGCTTACATTAAATTCAGAGTTGACTCAGTTCAGCAAGAATCTGTATATTACTTTGAGTTTCTTATATAACATAACCAGAGTGACAGCTCCTGTTTAATGTTGAATTAGGATGTTTGTGATTCATATCCTTACCATCTCTCTTCTCATTAGTCAAAATCTTTTAGTATCAATTGCCAATATCTACGTCATAGCATCTTTTATGGCCACGTTTATTACACACCTTTTCTTCTTTCCCATTGTACTATTGATTTTAAATGGGGTAAGAATTTGGCTTACCTCCCTGCAAACGTGATTTTTGTATTTGTTTGTGGAACCCAAATTCCGCCTGCAATAACAATTCTGAGAGCTTTATCAGCTTGGTCCTGACACCATGAGTAGCCCAAACAGGTAAAGTGTAATTGTTAATATCCTACAGTGAAGAAAGAAAACATGATGATTTTCTTGTTGGTTCCCACTGCTAATTTTTTTTTAATTTTGGTACGAAATGCATGCTGGAACAGATGCTGAATGTTTTTTCTCAAATAATGTTTTTCTTTATAATAACTGTATTTTGCATTTAGACAGCTTTGGAATTCTTATTTCTGACATCCCACTGCTTAAAACAAATCTGAAGGGCAGTGTTCAACAAAAGGAGGAAATATAATACTGAAAACTATTACATAAAAAGCAAATGGCACTATTTATGCCAATTGCTAATGCAGTTGTCAGTTGCAAAAATTTCAGCTTGTGACTCTTCTTCAACCATCTACTGGAATATATCCTGAAATCTTTACTGAAACAAATGCTATAGGGATATAAAGATTTAAGGCTTGGCACCTTTGGACCAAGATCCATCAATTAAGTAAGAACATATATAGCTGTAATTTGGATGTAGTGGAGAATGATGTATGCCTATAGAGTTTAGAGCACCTACTTATTCTAACTGTGCTGGATGTTGATGCAATCCTCTAGCCAGAATATAATGGATTCATTTTTTTGTTTTGGGAAACAGCCCAAGATAAATTAATGGTGGCAATTGTGAGAAGGAAATATATGCCAACACTCCTGGTTTCCACTGTTCTGAATTCCTGTTTAAAGTTGGTATCTTTCCTTTATTTCTTATGAATGTGTGTCAGAGCGCTGAACTCACCAGGTGGAGCCAACTACTTAAAGATAGGATTTATTTAGATAAGTGAAACAATGCAACATGTTAGGTTAAATTGGCTCAGGTCACTTTTTCTTTTAACAAATGTGATCTGTGCCTTGAGAAAAAAAATTGCCTGCTTCCATGCTATTTAAGACAATGCTGCTGGCAAGCAAGCACCTCAGTCTACAAGTCAGATGACACTTAGCCAATAATAACAAATAGAGAGATGTATGCTACTGTAGTTTCATTTAAAAAAATAATAATAATATAGTGAAAAAGCTCTCTTTATACACTTGAGAGGGCAAAAGTGACTTTTGTGGCAGATGTCTTAATTTATATCTCTGTAGTCTTCACTGAGTAATATGAAAGCCCAAGGCTCAATCAATCTAACACTAGAAGTAATAACCCAACTAACTGGTTTTGCCTTCCAGCAGTTAGGAAGCTCCCTGATGGGAGATGCCAATTCTTCACATTTCTGTGGTGGCATGGGTTCGTCAGTATGATATAACAATTGACATTACATGCTGTAGTCCTGAACTGTCCTGAATTTGGGCAATATGAAAAGGTGACCTCACTGAAATTACAGTGAGGTACACCAAAATGCATTCATTTAACTCAGGCCCTGGCTAGCACTGCAGTCAAATTCACTGATCAAAGTTGGACCTTCAGAAACTGCAGGGCAGAAGGTAAACTCATTAGCATCACGCCCAAGTAGTATGTGTTGGCTGTGGAACACATCTTGAAACTGCTTCAGTTTCCCAGGAGCTATCCTAGTGTTGATGACCAATATATTATTAATATTTGAATTTTAAAGTAATTATGCTGTAAAGAAGTTCATAGCAAGCTCTGCCTGCAACAGTATCAAAGATATTTTTAACACAAGACTACCTGCAATTTTCACTTGCTCCAGCTGACGTAAGTCAAGACTTGGAAGTGGCACAAAGTAGGGCTGGTTGCTAAATTAAGAGCATTCAAGGTTTTTTTCACATTCCAGTCAGAGATACCATTTTGTGAGACCCATATACCCATGACAGTTGGGCACCAGAACACCCCTTTTGTTGTAAAATCTGTGCTTCTTTGTGATGTGCATGGTCCCTTTGCTTGGAACAAGCTCCCAAGGTTTGCACAAATAGTGTCATTTCAGTGGCTGCTTAATTCCTGAAAATACTCTGACCACTACTGTCTATTTGCAAATTGAGCCTTATCTTAGCAATTGTATAAAATCTTTGTGGAGGGATGTTCACATTGTCTGCCAAAAACAAGTTTTACTCCCATGCATCTTTGTGATGGGGTTCGGAGAAATAACAAGACAATTTTACCCAAAGGTATGCTTTTGCTTAATAGTGCATGTGCAATCACTGACAAGATGTTGCATTTGGTAGACCATTAGTTCGGGTTTGTTACGGTGGTGGATGACCCACAGCATCCTCACACAGTCACAGCTGGATATTCAACTGTGAATTTGATGTTGGGTGAGTGTTCTGAGGAAGGAGCTGAAAATAGTCCGTGGTTCAAAAGAAATGGAAGCACAGATTTACCTTCTTCTGAGGTTTTTCAAACCATAGAAATAAAAGCTAAGACTGATTTTGATAAAGTGTAAGCGTTTATATTGGACCTTGGGAAATTTCTTTGTATTATTTACCTCATATTGTAAAGTGTCAGAGATCCTCAAAATTCTTTCACTGTTCAATTTCTTCAGTGGGTATCCAGTGTGAGAGGCTAAAAACTTGAGAAAAGACTGGAATACAAAAAAGGAAACTTATATGTTGCACATAGGGCCTTTCTACATCATTTTTACACACTTCCATAGTACACAGTAATTTTTAGAAACAAGATGGTCTTTTCACTTGGTGCCTAAGCACTGTACCGTTGTCTAGTGGAACTCACAGGCAGGCAGTTACTACCTGTTCAAGTGGATCTTTTTTCATCCTGCACGCTGTACATGTTTTCATAATCACTTGGCAGACACCAGATTAATGCTTGTACAAAAATTTATTAAGAGCTTGTGAAACCTGGCTATCATCCTACTTTCTAGCTATGGCCTCCCTCCTGCTTCTACATCCCAGGTACAGGTTTTCATTTCTGGTTTTTCTCCCAGCCATTTTTGCTCTCTCCTATGTTTTTCATGTTGTTTCTTGAGTTGTCAAATGCATGGCTTCTTCATTCCTACCTTGGGACCTGTCTTAATTACAACCCCATCTAATGTTTTAGTCTTAGAGCCACCTACTGATCTGGGTGATCTAAAGACATAGGATCACATAGACTGGAGAGATTATGATATCGGTCGATGAAAGAGGAATCATAAACCAGGAAAACTTAAATATGCTAATTTATACCACTAGTTTTTATTAGGGAAGAAAAGAAATAAAAGTTTTCTTTTAGGCTGAAAAGAGAATACAGCCTATTCTTCTGAAGTAAGGATGGTAATCTGAGTCTAAATTTAAAGTATAGGAATAGTTTATGCTTGGTGGGAATGCTCAAAAGTGGGTAGAATAGATCCAGATATGTGAAGAAGTCTGGCAGAATCCAATAAATAGAAGTTCAATAGAAGTGTGATAAACAGAATTATCCTGATACTGGTAATCAGTAGCAGGGAGGTCTACTGTAAATTTGCAAAAACAGGGAATTATGATTCACTTGATTGTAATACCTAGATGCAGAGCCAGAGGTAGATGGCTGTTGAGGTGGTTAAAGATTATAGGAAAACAGGTGAGTATGATAATGCCATTTTGATTAAACCCACAAAGAAGAAATTTGCAGTAGAATAGGGAAGTGATTACATACTCATGGCAAGCAATTTGATGTCGGTGAAAGAAAGAAAGAGCTATATTACAGATGCAGGAGTGTGATGTAAGTGAGTATCTAAATGAAGACATTAGGTGTGAGACATGAAAAGGTACTGAGGAAAACACTGGGACTATTTAAAAAAAAATTATGTAACTGAGCAGTGAGAATTTTGTGGTAGTATCTGAACTAGCAAGGAGTTATACGGTCAGAAACATCAGAGGAGTTGCTAACATGAAACTGAAAAGAGATAATTATTGAAGCGAGGCACTGATCTGATCTGAGTTTTTGTTTTCTGTGCTCTACTAGAAGGCAGGTGTAATGTTTTCTTTTTGAAGGTAGTCAATCATTTATCTTTTCTATGACTTGCAATTTTCAGTTTGTGGGGATGGTTCAGTCTAGCTGGCTCATAATGTTGTAATTCTAGTTTGGGTATGTCGTATACGCTCACTTTGAAGATTAGATATATGGAAGGAGCATATCGATTGCCATTTTTTTAAACATACTTGTTAGATAATGTTGCCAAAAGTAG
Organism: Pavo muticus; assembly: GCA_016647715.1. NCBI lineage: Eukaryota > Metazoa > Chordata > Aves > Galliformes > Phasianidae > Pavo > Pavo muticus. The sequence continues at coordinate 4,998,488 of JACDJE010000018.1, read as the reverse complement.
TACATTTTAAATAGAAGATTTACAGAAATTAAAATACTTTACCCTGTATTGCTTGAGCTGCTTTTGGAAATCTCTTGTTGCAAAGGTTTCTCTCAGAAGCTCATTGTATTTCGGGCAGTGTGAGAAAGGTACGTATAGCAACTGAAAATGAAATTGCAAAATATTAGTTAGGCAAGATTCTTCTTGTTCTTGTTGATCATAGCCTTGTAAGACTGTTGTCCTGATTGGCTGCGCTAATTAAAACAAGCTGCAAAATTATTTGGGAGCGTTGTTTTCTTGGATATTCATCTACAGGAACATAAGAGTCATATTGATGACTACTTACAAAATAATCTTTACATGTTTAGAGGATTAGTATGTTCAGCAGACCAAAGTTAAAGGAGTCATTTACAGAAGACTGAATTCGTCACTTGACAGAAGACTAACAGAAGCCCTCATGTACTGCTTTGCGCTTGGCTTCCCCAGGGATGATTTCACTTACTGTTCTCAGTCTTTCTTTAAACATTCCATCACCTTTCTACTATGAATTACCACGCAGCAGGTGGACTGCAATAAGAGACTTTGTGCATACTCAGCTGTATTAAGTAGACTTAACACAGCTCCATTTACTGTTTACTTCAGCTAAAACAAAGAAGCTGGCTAAGTTTCTATAACTCATCTTTCCTTTGACACTGAGATATTCTTAGTGTTTTTTTGTTTTGTTTTGTTTTTTTCGAATAATGCTCTTTGTCCTTTTTCCAGAAAGGAATCTCTATTTATACAATTGTGCAGTTAAAAGAGCTTTTAAAAAGAACTTGGGAGTCCTGAAGGGATAATTAACTGAGAAAGCTTCAGAGCAGTTCTTCTGTCTTTTTAGAATCATAATCTATCTCTTCCAGAAGGTAAGAAAGAATTTCTGAGTTATAACCATAGTACATGAACAGGCATAGCTTTACCAATAAGTAAATGATGGATGCTTGTTTTGGGTAGAAGGATACACGTGGTCTCAATCTTACATATATAAGCAGCAAAAATTAATATAGTCAAAAGACAAGTAGTAAAAAAAGTAGGAAACTTGTATTTGTGACTATGATTTGCCTGATTTGTTTATTTGATCCCCTAGGTGTGAGTAAGGTGCAGTACCTGCTTGCTGAGTGTGACATTGCTGTTGATGCTGACCAGGTCATGTTGACTGTTTGCTGGGGTACTACCATCTGCGGTGGTGTCAGAGCATCTCCTGACTCTACACTGATCTGCATGCATGCACAGGAAGACATACGTCTCCATATCTTCCATATTCAAGCTCTCATCACTCTGAGGTGAGAACCAATGCTCCATGTCCCTATTCAACTAAATTCCCTGTCACAGATTGTGTTAACTAGATTTCTAAGTCCTCAAAATCTATCTCAAATACATGTAAACCTCCTCTTCTGTAATGGGACTCACAGTGTACGCTCCTTATCTTTCTTAGCTTTTTAACACAGATTTTCCAGAAATGGGGAACTCTATCTCTACTCAGTCCATCTAAGTCCATTCCTGTGGAAACTCTTGACACTTTCTACTCAGCATATTATTCCTTTCTGCCTGATGCTTGTAATTAATATAGCTTTCAATGTTATTGCTGCGCCCTTTTTCGGGCTCCTACATCTCACATGCTAGATGTTTTACTAATGATCAAGGGAAAACAAGCGCTTGTAGTTTATACTCACATTATCATGTGAAAGTGGCACTGTGTGAACTGGAATTGGCTGCCAAAGGATTCTGGGGTTCCAAATGTGTCCCTGTGTTGGTGGATACAGCCCAGCAAGAGTTGCCTGAGCACTCATAAGTGTTTGATCACAGTCAGTGCTCTGAACATAAATCTGAAGGAAGAAAGGAATTTTATTTATTTATTTATTTAAGGTAATCTCTCCTGTTATCTCTCCTGTTAAGTTTCTTCTCTTCGTAGAAAAGAAGGGGTCTAGTACTGTGCTGAGTAAGTTGGCATTAAAAGAGTGGGGTAAAGAAAGAAATAAGGGAGAAAGAAAGAAACTGAAATATGGCCTTGGTATAAAACTTTGGTGGACAGGAGAGATGCAACTTGGCAGCTGCTCCCTTAGGAGTCCTAGTGAAAAACGTAAGGCTACCTTCATTTGACCAAACAAATTAGGACATCATGGATGCACCGAGCAACTGGAAATGAAAACTAAGATCTGTCTGCGCTGTAAATGGAAAAGTAGGATTTGAGATCTCCAACACACAATCCACTGCCATACAACAGTGAGGTATCTGAGCCTCATATACAGCCTTAAAAACCTTGTGCATGGTTTTCGGCATCATCAGGCTCACGCAAAGTTGAGCCACAGCTTCAGGGACACTTTGAAATCCCACTCAGTTTAGTAGGTTACCTCCAAATGTACCAAGTTCAGATTCTCACAGATCCAGGAAGTCCTATCAACATCTTCAAAAAACATCCTCCCTTCCAGATCCAGTACTTGCCTCAGACCGTTTGTAAACAACACTCAGGAAATAGGAGTATCTTCTCCGCATATACTGTCCAAGCTCATACTGTTGCTGTATGCCAAACTGTAGAAGTAACAGAATAGTGTGAGAGCCTCAAGAAGTGTTCTGTGTATCTATTCCTACAAACCAAAAATTATAAAAGCTTTCATAAAATGTTTCGTTTCTAAAGGGAAGATGGAAAGAAAAGAGAAAAATGGAGTAAAGTTGCTGTGTTGACAGTATTGGAAATTCAGCTTTATTATTTTCTTATTTGCAATGTGAAATGTTCACTATATGAACATAGTCTCATTCATACTCATTTTCTTTAGCCATGAGGAAAAAAAAGTAGAGAAAAGGTGTTTGCACTCAATCTAGATTGCATGCAAATGAAGCTCATTACTCTCTGTCTCTGAAACTCACATCTTAATAAGTTAAGCTGAAATTCAAATCTTAATGGACAAAAAATCAGAATCCCCTGTGCATCTGGCTATAGTTTAGGTAGATGCAGTGTTCAGAAAAGGGACTTAATAAAGAAATACCATATCTGTAATGATCCTAGTGCATCTATTGTAGGCAAAGGATTGCATTTATTATCCTAGAATGCCTTAATTCTGGCTAGGTGAATTCTAAAGAAGGTAAGGATTTAGAGCACTTCATTACAGAGGCATGGGAGTTTACATTATTTGAAAGAGATTATAAAGGAAAATGCAGTATTTATACTAAAATACATTTATGTAAACTAGCCAGGAGTGAACTGGAAATTGGAAGGACCATCTGGGCTAAAGTTCAAGAACAACCTTTCAGTGACAGCAATGGAAGCAAAAATACCTGACCAGTTCAAAGGCAGAGCTTGCTAAACATATGAACCCAGATTGTATGATGTGGCTTTTTGCCATGGCAAAGGCCTGGATTTGATTGCTTAAAAAGTTCTTCTTATTTCTGTGTGATAAGAATTGTCAAATTAAAAGCTACTAATTAATTCCCTGAATGCCATCTTCACAATAGGCTTCACAATAAAGGTTATCTCTATATTCACCAGTAATGGACAAGATATATCTTCTTGGCAGATGCAGTTTTGCATTTTGCTTTTCAGAAAGCTGTGTGGTTGTTTATCCAAACTACCAAGGTTAGCTGAGGTGAATGGTTACTTCAACTAGGTACAGACGTGTCCTAACAAAGCTGTCTGGTTTCTGCTCTGTTCCTGGCTCAGAGCAATAGGGTGCAGACACAGCAACCACCCAACTATGAAGGCAGGTCCAGGATATGAATCCCACAGAGTATCAGCAGAGATTCTACATGGAAGCTACATTTTTGGCTTGTGCAAGATCTCCTCCAGAAAGACTGAAAATTTTGAATAGAAGACTGCGTGTAAGTCCTCCATGCCCCTGGGTATTCTGGTGCAATGTTAATTGTTAACTATAGTCTAAAACTCTTGATTCTTGGCTCTAGCCTGAATATGTCCCCAGCTTTCAACTACTGGATCTTGCAACCTTTTTGAAGGACATGTTCTCTGCCATCACAAATCTTATTCTCAGTAAGACAATCACCAATAAAATTGAGTCAATTACTTAATCTCTGTGTTAAACAAGATAGATGGCAGTTCTCTACTCTCACAACAAAACAGGTTTTCTAGCATAAGCGTTTTTGTAGCTCTTTAGTGAACATTTTCCAGCTTACTATCATCATTTTGTAGAGTCATGACATGAGAATCACATGCAGTGTCCTTGTAATGGTCTCGTGGTTGTGATCTTTTTACTTGTACCTGGTGTTGCCTGGCCTAAATTGAAATATATTCAACTTTGCTCATGTAACCATTACTTTGCACTGGGATCTCAAGTATTTACTGCTTCCCACAGTCCTCTTCTGAGTCATAAGATCAGAGGGTAATTCAGGTTGAAAGAACTTGAGGAGGACCTGGTTGAACCTCCTGCTCAGAGCAGTCAGAGGTCAGACCAGGTTACTGAGGGCTTTATCCAGAATACCAGGCATGGCCCATGGCTTGCATACGTGATTGCCTCTTTCAGTTGCTAGAATTGTGCATCCAAAGTTTCCTAGGGTATGTGCTCATCCTAAGCTTCTGCCTCATCTTGCCTAATATGTGTTGTTAAACCCCAACACCTGGGTCTTAAAGCCTCCCAGAGCTTACGTAGCCTGAAGCATGCTGGCATGTTGTGCTGAACTTGCATTGCATACATATGAAGTGCTTGAGTCATAGCTGAGTTAAGGCATAGGAAGCCAGATCCTAGCCACCTTTGAAACATTCATTGTTGCTTTCTGCCTTATAATGAGCTTTGCTGCCACAGCTCTTACTCCTTTTTCTTCAAGGGAGATGGTGTGAGAGGAAACAGGCCTGACCTCGCCTCAGAGTTTGGAACGTTCTCCTGAGAACAGAGTGGAGGAGGAGCCCCGTGTGCAGTTTGCTCTGTTGTGACTTTGCTGGAGACCTGGCCAGTGACAAGTTCTTCCAGGAGAGAGATACACACTCACTGTGCTGGACCTGCTGGTGTGTGAGCAATCTTACTGTGCAGACACCTCTCAGAGGCATGCACTCAGCCTGCAAACATAGCTCACAGTCTGTGAACGCACACACAATAGCTGCTTTTTTCTGGTCATTTCAGGCTTTTGGCACCTCTAAACCTCTTCGTGAGGCCGCCTGGTTTCCAAATCCTGGACAAATGACTCGGGCGTTTTTCCATGCAAATGTTGTTATATCTTGGGGGAAAAGGAATGAAAGCACAGACACAATAGAAAATGCTGAGTAGACATAGGTTTAACACCCTCCTACTGTCCCTGTATTCCTTTGAAGCCTAATAGCAAAGGAGCTCACCCTTTGTACCATTTACAAGAAGAGGCATTTAATACTAATAACAGTTAATGGAGAAAAACAGTTTCTGCAGCTGAGATCTGCCGTTGCTTGATTTGCTGCCAGTTAAAATCATCAGCTGGTACTGGTATGCTAGCTCAATTCCACTTATATCCCACTAACACCTAAACCAGCTGAGCTTTAAATCAGCTTTCCCTCCCACAGCGTGAGAGACATTTTTGCTAATACTGATCTTAGTAGTTCACAAGCTAGGAAGCACTCCTACCCATCAGAAATTGAGGGTGGTTGTGAGCACTTTCACCACCTTGGGTTAAAGCTATGTGTTTAATCTCAGGTAAATTGCCAGTGCCTGGCTCCTCTCAGAAGACCCCAGTCTGCAATCAGACAACTCAACATGCCCTGTTGTTGGACCAGAACAGCCAGCTCAGTGTCTTTGAAATCACTATTTGCAGATGTTGCTTCCCGGTAAGTTCTATTTACAAGAGATCTGCATATGGCAACTTAACAGGGACTGTCTCCAAGTTAAAACAAAGTGCTAAAAACCAAATATATTTCTGTATGTCAACAAACACACCTTGGTAAGCTGTCCGGATCCATGCTGCCTTGCAATTTCTTTGTGCTTGTCAGTTGGAAAAAACTCCTGTGGGGTATGATCACCATGGTGAAACACCTGATAAAACAAATGGAATTCCCTTCATGTTACAGGTCTCCTTATGGTAGGTGTAATAGTGCAGACCCAACAAATATGCCATGACAGTGAATACTGTATCTAACAGATGCTAAATGTATTCACTATACTTATCTGTGCTCTAGATAGATAGTACTTACTACAGTAGGTACTATCTAGGTCTACAGTACCTGCTTGATTTATGTAGGCAGGTGTAACTCCTCTTTTTTAGTTTGCAAGTTATAAAAATTTCTATTTTTTTAAATATATTTTAGAGAGGTTTTATGTATTTTAGGAGGTACAGACAACAGCATTGACAGAGAGAAAAAAAACATAAGCATGTAAATAATTTTCTGGGAATATTGGAACATTAATATTTTGGTAGGACTGAAAGCTCAGAAGGAAGAAAAACAAACTACTACTGGAGATACAGTTTCTGTGGCTGAGTGCTGCTAAGCACTCTATTTTGGCAGAAATTAGCCCTAAAAAGCCATGCGCTGTCTTTTCCATCAAAAGAGGTTTAGAAAGTGTCATCTATCATCTAAATACAGGCTAAACTATTACTTTGAAAACACTGAACATGTTCTGAAATTTCCCTTCATACAAAAGATACATCTGCAAAGTTACATCAAGATTTTTCATTCCTGTGATGGATTCTCTCCTTGTCCAACATTAATCTTGTACATATACGTCATATCACCCTAAAATTTTACCACCAGATTTTTTTATTTATTTGCCGAAGTAGGGGGAAACTATTTGAAAATGATAGGAAAAAAAAATGTACTGATAATTTATATTGCCTGTGTGATACTCAGAGCAGACCACAGTCAGGCCTCATACAAACAGCAGTACATCGTAGTCATTGGAAGTAGCATTCATTTTACAGCAATGGTTCTATGTTGTGTGTTCAGTACCATTGTATGCTTGTCTAGCTTTCACACAGTGAAATCTGATTTGCTTGTTAATGCAGTGAAAACAGAAGAAGAATAAAAATTCGTCCATGGCAAAGAGTATTTTTGAAAGCCATTGAAATTTAGTTATGAAATCTCATTTTATATTTTAAAAATACTGCTGTGCAACTCCTGTCTTATTGCGAAATAGAAAAAAGGCATTCCGTCATTCCAGAAAGTTACTTTCATCCAGGACTGCACAAAGAGATAACATTATAAAATCTTATTTATAGTTGGGGATTGTTCTTTGTGCAATGCAATAGTGAATTCTGAGTATGCAGTAAACACTTTGGTATTCACAAATATCCCCCCCTACACACACATACACTCCAGACTACAAAAAGAGTGACAGGTTTTTAAGTCCATTTGTCCATGAACTATATACTTACTACGGACACAAACTTCAGTTTTCTTTTTGCTGTGGTTTGGTGAAGAAAGATGCAGAAGAGGCAGAATGTGAAACACAGACTCCAGATTCCGCACACCAGCTGCCTTGATCTCATCCTGAGGGTAAGTAGCTTTCAGCTGTTTTGCACACCAAGGAAGGCCCCTGGATGGATGTGGTGATACAGTAGATAAGTGGCTGAGAGGGGAGGAGTTGGCTGTGCTTGATGGAGTCTGAAACTGTGATCTCCCCTCCTCCTCCCTTTTCTCCCTTCTTGGGTCAGTGTTGTTCTGCAAATTCATACAATGAAAATTGTATTTTGTGCTTGCACTCAATTTCTGAATCCTGTGTATAATGGGACAAGTAATCTCTGAGCCTGCCAGTTCCTGCATCAGGCACTCATGAAGTAGGTGAACGTGAAGAACTAGATGTTCCATCTATTGTTTAAGCTATGATTTAGTATCAGTCAGTCTTCACAAAAGTGAAAATGCTGCAGATATGCTGGTATCTTGCTTTAACAGTGCTCACGCAGTCTTATTTGAACAGTTTGTGAGAGGGAGTGGTGCTGACAACTGTTCTTTTTTGAAGGATCTCTGGAGTTTCCTTTACATTTGGCTGTGGTCTTTAGCAGGAATAAAAAGCGGAGTGTTTTGTTACATGGGAGCAAGGATAAGCCTAAACTGACTGCAAAAAATAAAGATGTGTCCAGAATCATAGAATTATAGAATCATTAAGACTGGAAAAGACCACTAAGAGCACCTAGTCCAACTATCAGCCCACCTCACACACCCACTGACCACGTCCCTCAGTGCCACATCCACACAGTTCTTGAACACCTTCAGGGATGGTGACTGCACCACCTCCCTGGGCAGCCTGTGCTGCTGCCTCACCGCTCTTTCTGAGAAGAAATTTTTCCTAATAGGCAACCTGAATGTTTCATCTCTGTAGTATATCTGTATGTTTATAGTGGCAAAGTGGGTGCCGCTGTTTTCTAAAGCTATCCTCTAAAACTTCATGCAGTTAAGTAAATTTTTTATTTTCAAAGATCTCTTGCTGCAAATACTCTCATTGTTGCATCGTGCACAAATCAAGTATTGTTTCTGTCATTTCCCCTGTACATTTTAAATAAAGATAGAATCTAGCTCACAGACGATCTTGCAAGAGATTGGGTTGATCTCACAAGCTTACTGGTTTATATTCAGTCACATTCCTGTGTTAATAATAGCCCTATTAAACTTGGTAAAAATGAGGGTGATCTGTTAGTGAAAAAGCTCCCAGTATGTAAGAATTTAAAAGATGTTGCTGAAAAAATCATGTTTCTACCCCAAAAAATTGTATAATTTCAAGTTAGCTTAAAGTACAAATAACAACGCTTTTCTTCATAGTCATTAGATACAGGCTGCCCGGAGGGATCAGTTCTCTTTCCCAAAGTAGCATTGCCTCTTCTTTCATGTGTCAGAGCTGAAGAAATTTCTCTATGAAATATTCAGAGGTCAGACTTTATTGGTGCAAGATGGTTCATTTGTCACTTCTGCTTTTGTGCCTGAGAAGGCTGACCTACTCCTGCAGAAATAGAATACTGGGAGTTGCCCACATTTGTTGAGAAAGAGAACTTTATTTTTTTATTTTTTTAAATGAGGGACCTGGGGGAGATGTGGATTAACTAGTTAGTTAAAGCTATCCACACTCAGTACAGTTTCCTGTCTCCACTGGCTGTCAGATTTCAAAAATCTCTTCCAAAAGAGTATGTTCATTTGTGTTTGTAGGTGACATGACATCAGAAGCCACCCCTAAAATAGCCTGTTTTGCATTGCAAGCCTTTTAATAAGACCAACTGGTATCAGTGAGGAAAAAATACTCATGCTTTCAGAATTGAAGGACTCCATGCAGGTTCTTCAGATAGTACTCTAGCAGGGACAATAGATATATGATAGGAGGAAAAGGGTTTTTCTTTATTCTTTTCCAGATATTCACTGTCACTCACTTTATGTGAGATTTCTTTAACAAGAAGGTGAAATTACTCTTGGAGATGACAAAATATTAGTTTAAAAATGGATACTTGCTTCCTTTGATCTAATCCTGGCACTAGTAATTCTGTGGGAATTAGCATACATGAAAAGTTGTTTTAAAGTACAGCACGTCAGTGCAAATCTGTTCCTGCTGAAGGTCGTAGAAGTGGAATGAAACTGTGCTACACCACTTATTGTCATTCCTGTGAGTGAAACTCTAGAGAGAGCAGGAGGTGGGCCTTCCTTGGCAGCTAACTCTCACCTGCAGAAGTCCCCTGTTGTAGCTGGTGAGAGATGTAGAAGCTGCAGCTGCTTTCAAAGACAAGATAACAGATTCTTTAGTATGCTTGCAGCCAGAGTTAAAGCATCAGGAGAAGGTGGAAGAGGAGGAGATAATTATAAAGGTAATAAATGAATCTCCCTGACTATCCTGAAAGTGCTGAGGGAAATATATCAGGTGTAGATTATATGCCCTTGTCTTACCTATGAACTTGGCAAAGTGTTTATCAGATTGTGTTAAACATAATATTATTAAAGTAAAAGTACAACTTTCTGTTGTGTGATGTACTATGATATCTAAAAAGTCACAGAATCACAGAATCACAGAATCACTAAGGTTGGAAGAGACCTATAAGATCATCCAGTCCAACCATCCACCTATCACCAATGGTTCTCGCTAAACCATATCCCTCAACACAACATCCAAACTTTCCTTGAACACCTCCAGGGTCGGTGACTCCACCACCTCCCTGGGCAGCCCATTCCAGTGCCTGACCAAGTCAGTGTGTTAAGTTATGCTGCCAAAACTTGGACATTGTAAGTACAATGGGAGTACAGGATTTCATTAATGATCCTTCAATGCTCCTAAGTAGATTCACAGTTTGAGTGCTATTGTTTTTAAAAGTTGTCATCCAAATGATAAAATTTGCCTCCTACCCCAAGCTGCAATGTAAAGAGTATTCAGGTAGACATGATGCTTGTCCCCCTCCACCATCTTTTGGTAAACGCAAGGCTGATGAATCCGTTTGGTTTTTAAACATAGCAGAGGACTGAACTTGCACCTTGACATGCAACTTCTTCATTAGCAGTGGAGGAGGATCAGAATTACTTGAAGATACGCCCACAAGTATGCTAGGAGAAGGCTCTAATGTGAAATTAGTTGGGGTAGAAGGAGGCATGTATAGAAGGACTCCCGTCTTCCCATCCTGCCTCCTCTCCTTCCTCCTCCCTGCAGGCTACCCTAATAGGATACTTGCTCCAGCATCTGATGTTGAAATCATGACTGTGGTTTTTATAGTGTTGACTTCTGTTGCCACCTCCATGCCTTTTCTGTGTCTTCTCTCCCCAGCCCCACTCAGGTCAGGGTGGTATCTGTCCTTCAGCAGAGTTCAGTGTAAGGATGTTTCCTCTTGCTTGCACAGTGTGAGTAAACACTAAAGAACAGTGAGATTATCATTCATGCAGCTGCAATAATAGCCTGAACAAAAGGGTTCCAACTCCAAATCATTTTCTTAGTATCTAAATAGATAGGTATCAACTGCCTCTGTTTGGCTAATGCTTAACATTGACTTCTTTCATCCTGTATGTTAAGAGAACAAAGGTAAGTCGTGTCACCATGCCTGTGTCACCAGGACACATTATACATCACCTCAAAAAGAATTCTGCCCCAGTCAGATATACAATTTCTGTTAATAATTTCAGTGCTGGCATGCAGTATTGTCTCAAGCCGTTCTACAGCTGGGTAAGAGACACGTTCACCTTCCCTGAGGAGGTGAATTGAATCATGTCAGCAGTTTGAGCAAAATAGAACAATTGCAGACTACAAATAAAGAAATCTGCAATGTTAACAGGAACTCCAGAGAGCTCTTAATGATGTTCTTGCTGCTGTTGGCAGGAGCCATCACTTTCCTTCAGTAGCAACAGAGAAAAAGAGAGAAAGAAGTTGGTGTTGAGGCTTGTAAGCAGTGAGGCTGCGGTTATTCTTAAGTCAGTAAGCCTTCTCTGGTTGGACCCAAAGCTACACTCCTGACATCTATCTGTGATTAAGTACTTTTTTGCACAATAACCAGCTTCTTCACTATTACACTGACAGAAATACAGAGTAGCTACACAGAAGCTGATGGACTTATTCCACATGTACTTCCCTGGAGGTTTACACTGCTCTTCTACTGATGTTCTCCTCAGCACATTCTGATCTACATTTGTAGATGTGTTTGGGATATGTGCATCTGCTGCTCCAGATCCTTGCTTAGTATGATTTTGATTAGCTCTTTATCTTTGATAGAGTTACACGGGCTTACAGGAGCTTCGAAGTAAAAGAAAAAGAGGGACATTAAAATTCATTTCCTCCAGCTGTTCTGATGAAAAAGCATTATTAAAAAAAAAAAAACAACTTTGTGTTTACACAGAAAGAGATCACATTCCAGATACCATCTTCATGTGGAGTTCTGCTGCATTGTAAAGCCTCGTCCTTTCAAATGCAAGCACTTTATCTCCAGTTTTGTGTGATTCACCTTTGTCATGAGAAAGTATATGACTCAAGAGGAGCAAAGCTGTTGTGGGGGATTTGCAGATTAGGATGCAGCATAGTAGTTGTGCCTTAACAGATGATGACTGTAACATCAGAATTAAGCTGACATTAGTCCACTATTTTACAGCGCTGTTTATTTTGGCCTCAGGTCATCATTGAAACACAAGCTGAATTCTGTGCAGTGTAAACGCCATTCTGGTTTTTTGTTTGTTTATTTTTCTTTTTGTTTTCCTCCACAAATTGCATGAGTATATTCAAGCACCTTTATTGGGCTGGATCACACAACCAGACTACCAGTGCAGGAAAGAGGAAAGATTTTTTAGCAAATTTCTACATAGGTCTTTTCAAAGATCTTTACACCGCTAACATTATCTAGACTTACTAATGTGTTGTATGGGACTGACAGGCTTCATGCTGAATTGTATACTGGAGGAAGAGAACATTTTCTTTCAGACAGCCATCATCACACCTGTCTATCTTGCATTAAAGCCAGAAGTGTTTCCATCCAGGTGCTGACATAAGTCCAAACAACAATCTCACTGTGTGTAATCAAGCATTGAGCTATTGTCCTTTTATACCTTGGAATACCTGGGGGGGCTGGGTTCCTGCTTTCTTTAATTTTTAATAATTATATTTAACTTTGAGGTAGAATACAATAACTGTGATTAAAGCGATTGTTCTGCTCAGCTGGAATGATTTCTGTTCGTGCCCTAGCACAGTGCTGCAAGATTTGAAATGCAAATACAGGAAAGGGAAGATATGTTCTTTCAATAATGTGTTCTTTTAGATTTCCATTGAAATAAAACAAAAATAATTTTATAAAAATCTAAGCTGAGGTAAGATGCAAGCCAGAATTTTTTTAAGTTTTGCACCTTGCTGGTGATGAATGTGGTCTACTTATGACAATAGTTTCAATTTTGACACTTAAATCCTGAATTAGGAGCAAAGAACTAGTAAATTAGTTGTTGTCTTCAAAGCTAATATTTCATCCTTCCTGCTATTCTGTTTCCATGCTATTATCGTTCTTTGGTCTCTATGGATTCTTGTTAAATTTTGTCATTTTTGCTTTTGTTCATCTTAACCAGTGAAACACTCTATGCTAAGATACAAGTGTACTTAAGTGACACATCTCAAGTCTGTTTCGGTCAAGTGTTTTCTTGAAAGACTAGTGGTTGATTTAAATTTTGACACAAACTTTTTCTGAGTGAATCTATCTGAACTGTGGCAATGGAAGACTGTTTTTATGTCTCTGTACTGTGGCCATTAATACTAGGTAGGCTGCATGGTGGTATCACTTTGAAGCTCTGCTTGGCATTTCCAGTGTGACTTTTGTCAGTGAAATTTTCATTGAACTGTCAATAAGGTTGTTAAAAAAAATGTATATTTTTACTTAAAGTCACAGTTTATCTCATGTTAGATCAAAATAGATTAAGTACTGAATTTTAGAGAGATAGATACTAAGACATTGTGGAGAGAGAATTCTTTAACTTGGAAGTGATATTGAGCTGCTTCTGTCAGATATCTTGATCTGCTCTTTAAAGTAAATTAAAAAGACTTTCCATCTTCTTGCATACTATAATGCAATATTGTCCATGTTTGTCTTCACACAGATATCCATAGTATGCACAAATATACTGTGGAAGTGCATTCTACAAAAACGTGGAGCAAGCTTCCTATAGGACATTAGCTGAAGTGATGAACAGACAGTAGTGGTAGGTGATCGGTTGTTTTGTTTTGGGATCTGCTACTTACTGAGTTGCTGGCAAGGACTTGGGTGGGTGAGTGGTAACAGCTTTAAGGACTCATTTTTTTAGAAAAAGAAGGGACAGTGACTTGAGGTCATGCAGAGAGTTGGCCAAGGCTTTTGTGAGCTGCTTCCACTGCTGAGAAACCAAGCTACCAATTAGTATCAATTAGTACTATCAATTAGTAGTTTAGTTGACATGGGTGGGTTTAATTTTATGAAGTGTGTGTTTAAAAGATTGACTGATAACATGTTGGGCTTTCCAAGGACCTAGGGAACATGCTGCACTGAATGTATAGACAAGCCAGCCAAAGGACTTTGGTTAACTGCAGTTATGCAGGCTGTTCTACCTGCATAACTGACTTGGTCTTCAGTGGAGGCTACATTCTCAAGTATGAACACAAAATGAAGAAGCAACATTAATGTCTCAGGTGAAGGAACAAAAAGCTATCCAAAGGAGCACTTATTTTAACAGGTAAGGGATGAAGTTCATGCTTTGATTCCATATATGCAAGGTGGCATCCCACGAAAACAAGCTTTATTGTGATTTTTATTTCACCAGGCATGACAGAATTGGTCAAGATTCATCATATGCTTCTTCACTTTACACAGTGAATAGTCAGTAATTTATCCTTTCAGTTAAGCTGTGAATCTTCTCTGTTTTGTCAGCTCTGGATCACAGTAGTGTTTTACCTTAATTGAAGGTATGAGATGAAAAAAAAAAAAAGCAATAGTACGAAAGAATATTTTATTTTAGTGCAAAT